>PVJX010030211.1:0-22269 GCA_004027295.1 Dolichotis patagonum
TATATGTTTGGCTAGCACTTGCTCACTTCATCCTCATAAAATCATCCCTGAACAGACATAAAATCATCTGTTCAGGGATACTCAAGGGACAAGGAGAAGGGAAAGGGCAGAGGGAACCCAGGTTCATCTGACCCCTGGGCTACAACGCCTATTGGTCTGTCTTCATCTAAGGTACTTCTTCGAGGCCTATCTCATCTGTTGAAATGTTTAATAATGTTTAAAAATGTTTGTCATAGCCCTGAAAGCAGCTGGATGTCGCCCTGACGTGTCAACCCTCTATCTGTGGCTGGTAGGTAGCCGGTACTCTAGACTCCCTGTTTAATTAGCAGGCGCTGACGGCTGAAGGGGACCACAGGTTAAAGGTGGAGTGGCCCTTGGTGAATGTGTGTGCAGCACTGTCTTTGGGGCAGGCCTTCTTAATTCTTAAAATCCTGGCATGGCACTTCACAGCCTCAGTTACTCAGGAGGCTGAGGCAGGAGGATCAGTTGAACTCAGGAATTCAGGCCAGCCTTGACAACATAGCAAGACCCCATCTCCAAAAAATAAATAAATAAATAAATAGGGCCGGGGATTTAGCTCAGTGGCTTAAGCGCCTGCCTGAAAAGCGTAAGGTCGTGAGTTCGATCCCTGGTACCAAAAATAAAATAAAATAAAATAAAATAAAATAAAGTAAAATAAAATAAAATAAATAAATAAAGGGCCGCCCTTCTGATGGCCAGGAAAATACAAATTAAAAGCAAAAAGAGATACTGCTACACACTCACCAATATAGCTAAAATAAAAAGTAAAAAAAGATCAAATGTGATGAGGATGCAGAGCACTTATAACTCATATACTGCTGTTGGAAGTGAAATTTGGTTCAACTAATTTAAAAAATCACTTGGTAGTACCTTGTATAAAGCCAAACAGATACTATTCACTATTCGCATACTATTTACAGCCATTCTATTCACATTCACTATTCACATACTATTTACAGCCATTCTATTCCCACATATATCTCAAAATAAATGTACATATGTCTATCAAAAGACATTTATAAGTATGTTTACAGCTTCTGTGTTCCCGGTAGCCATAAATAGAAACAATCCATGTGTCTCCAGCAGCAGAATGGATAAACAGTAGTATATGGTACTCACCTGATGCAAATATCAAATTCTAGCATAAATAAGCAAACATCAGTAATACAATGCACATGGATCTCAGAAAGAAAACATCGAGTGACAGAAGCTCAAAGCAAAATATTACAGACTGTATGTTTTCATTTCTGTAAAGTTTAAAAAGAAATAAAGTGGCTGGGGCATAGCTCACTGGCAGAGCACACGATTAGCATATGTGAGGTGCTGAGTTCCATCCTTAGCACCTCACAAATGAAAAAGGTATAGCCTTAGAAATTGATGACATGGTTTCCCTCCGGGTAAGGAGTAGTACCTCCATATGAGATGTGGGGAGAGTGTCTAGTGCTGCTAATCGATAGTTCTTAGCCTACATGGTTGTTACATGGAATGCTCACATAGTACAGTTTAATCAAATTGTCATTTATTTGTGGGGGTTTTATTTGTGGGGAGATGGATGCTGGGGATAAAAACCGGGGCCTTGTGCATGCTAAGCATATGCTCTACCACAGAGCTACACACCCAGTCTCTATGTGTTTTTTTAAATATGTAGGTTATAACTTAATAAAAAGGAAGCTTTTTATTAAATTATAGTTGTTATTGCTGTTGTTACTGAAACGGGATCTCCTATGTTGCCCAGATGTGTCTCAAATTCCTAGGTTCAAATGACCTGCCCACCTAGCTTCCTCAGTAGCTCAGGACTACAGGAGTGCACCATCACGCCCAGCTAACACGAAACATTTTTTAATTGTGCTAAGGACTCTGACCTGCAACCTGCATGTATGTGACCAGGAGGAGAGACCAGGGGCAACCGTAAACCCACAGGATTTATGGGAGGGGTGTGAGCCTACCTGCAGGTAGCTGAGCCAGTTGCTTGTATACCTGGTGCAGGTTCTCCCGGCAGGCTGAGTGGGGATCATTCAGCAGAAAGGACAGGGCAAGGATGATGTCGTGCTCTAGAAAGCTGGTTCTGGGGAAGGGAAGGTGGATTTAGACATAACTAAAACCATGCTGGGGAGGATCAAACAAGAGCAGGTCAACTGCTGGGTGTGGTGGTACATGCCTTTAATCCTAGCAACCTGGGAGGTTGAGGCAGGAGGATCACAAGTGCAAAGCCAGCCTGGGCAACTCAGCAAGACCCTATCTCAAAATAAAAAATAAAAAGGCTCGGGGATGTAGCTCAGTAGCTGAGCACTTGCTAGCATGCACAAGGCCCTGGGTTCAATCCCTAGTACTGGGCAGGGACAGAAAAAAAAAAAAAAGAGGTCAGCAGCCCTACTCAGAGTCAGTCGGAGTTTGAATCTTAACTAACTGGGGCAAAGGGCAGAGGTGGACACTGTGTCCCAGGATCTCGAGAGGCCATGAGAGCTGAACGGTGTGGTTTGTATGGTGACAAGAATCACATAGCTCTGACCTTTGGTAACCACAACGCAGACTCAGGCTCTTCATTCATGTCCCCGGATTCTTATTTTCACTCTCCTGTGTCTTAGTCCCACCATCAGTAATATGAGAATGAATAAAGCAATGGAAACCCTAACCCACCCTGCCTAAACTGTGGGGCTAAGCTCTCCATCTCTCTCAGCGCCTCCGAGGGAACACGCTTGGCAAGCCCAGCCCCTCAGGCCCCCTGCTCCTCGTGTCTTCTCCCAGCTGAGTTGTGAGCTTGCCAACAGCCAGCTGCTGCCTCCAGACCTATGGATGCCTGTTATGCTTATTGTTATAATTATATAGAAGTTAATTAAATATTAGGTAAGCCAATTAGATGAGAAGGGTGTTTAAAATTTCCTTACAAAAAAAGAAAGGATGCTTTTCAAAGACTCAAAATTGAGTCTCTAAAAAAAAAAGTAAGATGATTGTAAAAGATTCTAGAAGGTTTTTTGCATGCAGATTTCTTCATCAATGTCTTTCAGAGCTTGCTCTGAAAGCTGCAAATCAGATATGTGGTTTAGTTTTAAAAAGAAAAGGGAGACAGGATATGCCATCCAGTGGACCCATAGCCAAGACATGGCTTGGGTCCCACATTGGGATTGGCATATGCCTTATTATTTGTGTTTTGGGTTTAAAATAAACCATTTAAAGGAAATACATGATTTCTTTCATTCTCCAATCTTTAACCATTTCTTTTACGTAATTAACTGAATTTGGGTCCCAACTATATCTAGATAAAAGGGCTTATGAGGTCACACCTGTCAGGGTGGGGTTCAGGAATAAATGAAAAGTCATATGTGAAGCCCTCAACTAAGTATCCAGGATACAGGACATGCCCAACCAATCATGCTACTGTGGCATGGGTTGAAACAGCCTTATGGCGTGTTTTGAATTATTTTGGAAGAACGAAATCACAGTGAGACACACAAGTTGCACGGACCTTACCTGACCACTGGGTGTACCAATGTCCTATATCACCCATGCTTTGAAAGTTGATTGGAGCACACCTATATTCCCAGCTACTCAGGAAGTTAAGGCAGGAGAATCACTGGAGCTCAGGAGTTTAGAGCCAACCAGGAAACATAGCAAGACCTTGTCTCTTGGGGAAAAAGAGCGTGGGGGTGCTATGTAACTCAATAGTGAAACATGAGCTTAACATGCATGAAGCCCTGGGTTCATTCCCCAGCACCAAAACAAAAAAACAAACAAACAAACAGCATAGTGACACATACCTGCAGTCCCAACACTCCAGGAGGGGAAAGCGGGAGGATCATAAGTTTTGAGCCCAGCCTGAACAACTTAGTGATTTACTGAGACCCTGTCTCAAAAATTTGAAAAATGTCTTGAGAATGCAACTGATATCAGGGTTCAATCCCCAATATCAGGAGGGAATAAGGGAAGGAAGGGAGGAGAGGGAGAACAAGAACCAAGCCACCAAGTTATGTGTGGTGGGACAAACCTATAATCATAGCTACTCAAGAGGCTGAGGCAGGAGAACGGCTATAAGTTCAAAGCCAACCTGGACCATGGAGCAAGACCTTCTCAAAAGAAAAAAAACAAAAGAGGCACTAACTATGTTTGCCTGAGGAGTAGTATGATCCCTTCACCAGCTGCAAGCAAGATGGGAGGGAACAACCACCCAGGAAGCTCTCTTGCTTATGTGAATTTCATGTGAATTAATGAAAGATGCTAAGATGCCAGTTTTGGGCTGCCACCCTCATCCTCCTTTCTGGTCTCTAGTTGTGTGGTGGTGAGAAGGCAGAAGAGTTTCAATACGGGTGATTTGGGGCAGTTACTTACGATTCAGTGGGTTTTGAAAGCTGTTGACTTCTGTTATAAGAGCACTGCTGAATTCTGGGGATCTTTAGAAATGGGCCATGTTTGTATTTTGGCCTTTGGAATCCTAGACCCTGGGTACACAGCAATGCCTCTTCCGGCCTCTTTTCCTTACCTCACAGCCATGGTGTGAGGAATGGCTGAGAATGCTGAATAAGCTTGAGGGCAAGACTCTATCAAGCCTCGCCAAGAATGATTCTTCCTCTGACCCTCCCACCTTGTGAATGTGGGCACAGCCAAAACTCCCCCCCCCAGGCTCTCTTCGTGCCGCTGAACAAATCTACAGTTACCATCCCTAGGCATTTTGTTCCTTTGTAATTGCTTGGGCTTTGATTCTATCTCCTCTCAGCATCCATCACCCCTCAGTGAGGGCTATTACTTTATTGTCCATATCAGGTCCAGAAAAGAGAGGGGAAAACAATAGGAAGAATGAAAAATACTTGCCATCTGTGTACTCCTTGGGTTTTTATGTTTTTTTGTTTTGCTTTATTAAAGATTGAACCCAGGGCCTTGGCACTGAGCTACATCTCCGGCCCCTTTTTACTTTTTACTTTGAGACAGGGTCTCACTAAGTTGCCCAGGTTGGGCTCCAACTTGCAATCGACCTGCCCCAGCCTCTCACAGTTCTGGGATTAT
Organism: Dolichotis patagonum; assembly: GCA_004027295.1. NCBI lineage: Eukaryota > Metazoa > Chordata > Mammalia > Rodentia > Caviidae > Dolichotis > Dolichotis patagonum. Next base: position 5,017 of record PVJX010030211.1, read on the forward strand.
AGTTATTTGCCTCCATATCTAACCCTAAGGCTGTTTGTTTGTTTGTTTGTTTGTTTTCAGATGTTTCATTTTGTTTGAAATAGCATGTTATGTTGCCCAGGCTGGTTTTGAACTCCTGAGTTCAAATGACCAGCTGCCTGCTGAGTAGCTGGGATTATGGGAGTGTACCACCATACCTGGCCCTCCTAAGGTGTGGTTGGTTTGGTTTGGTTTGGTTTTCATTTTGGAGGACTGAATTCAAAGCCTTTTGAGACAGGATTTCATTAAGTCACCCAAACTGGGTTCAAATTTGCCATCCTCCTGTCTCAGCTCCATTATCCCCAAGGTTTTAAAGCACCTTCCTCAGGTCATTTCAGATAGACAGTGTGAGACTTGGATCAAGATGCTCAGCCAGAAAGTGAGGCAAAGTGGTGCACACCTACAATCTCAGGGCTCAGGGAGGCTGAGGCAGGAGGACTGCAAATTAGGGCCCCACATGGGTAACTTACTGAGATCCTTCTTCAAAATTAAGAAAATAGTAACAAAAATAAAAAAGACTGGGGATATAGTTCAGTAATAAGGCAACCCTGGTTTCAACCCTTAGTACTGAGAAAAAAAAAGATCACCCAGGTCACAGAGCAGGAAAAGATGTCCTTCCCCACACAAGACAGGCCTACTCCACTGTTCTATACATAGCCCCGATCCATTCTATGTGATACAAAGGCTGTGAACTACAGTGCCAACTGTACAGTTGCCCCCTGTCCACTTCCTCACACACTCCCCACACGCCCCACTCACAGCGCCTGATTAGAACAGGGCTGCATGCAGTCTGAAGCAGGAACCAAGGAGGAGAGCAAGGCTCGGAGAACATGGGGAGCATCAGGGCCCTGCGATATGAAGCCTCTCTGAATGGGTGCTTGTAGTTTATACATAAGCCTGAAGGCAGTTGGCACCTTTCCCTTTGAGTGGTCTTTGAACACTAGACAGGGGACTCATTTTTTTTCTTTTAACCAGGAATCCAACTTATAACATTGTGCTTTCCAGGCAGGTGCTTGAGGGGGGTCTTCTTTATACAGGAGACTGGGGGAAGAGCTTGAATTAGCGATCCCAGGTCAAAAGAGTGAATTCGGCTAGTCTAGGAAAGCACTTCCGACTCCTACCCCCTACTACCATCTTATCCCCTAACCAAAATGCTAGGTGAAATAGGGTTTAAGGGCAAAATGTAAAGCTTTACATAGGAAAGATATTTGACAGAAAAGCAAAAGAACTCAGCATGCTGAGCAGAAAGTGAGGCTACCGGATGTGTACTTCAAGGCTGGTGTTTTAATACCTTCATGGGGGACAAAAGCCAGAGCCACAGGCCCTGTGGGGATTTAGGACAGGAAACTTGACTCCCTTTAAAAGGCTAGGAAAAGGCAAAATTGCTGCAGATGTGGGATATGAACTTTCTTTCCACCTTCAAATTGGGAAGCCCAGAGCTAGACGCTTATGTAAAAATTAGTCTGGAACACAGGGTTCCATGAAGCTCCCACAGAGGTGATCAAAACCGCCGCACAGAGAGGGCTGTTCAGATGGATACGAGTCCCACTGAAGACCAGCACTACAGACAAGATTTCAGAACACTCAAGGTCATTTGAGGATATCTACACAGGAGAGGAACATGGCTTCCAAGTGTGACAAGACAGCTGCCCACCTGCCCACGTTATGGGTCGCCATGATATGGAGCGCCTCGGTGGCCTTTATCCGAACCAGGGTGTCACTATCCTTCAGCAAAGCTGTCAGACTTTCCAGGCAGCCTACAAGGCAAAAATAAAACAAAACAAAACTTTGAGTATTTGCCAGTCCCAGAAATCGACTAACCTAGAAGCCAATATGTGAGCTAATGTTGGGCAATATGAAAGTACCATGGGTTCTCTTGCTTTGGAGTGCTAGAGAATCATGTCAGTTACATAGTGTAACATAGAGAGCTACTGAATGAACTCCTACCTGAAGATCATCTCATCTAATCCTCCTCACTGTACACCTTGAATGCTTTCTACTAGTTCCTTCTCTTGAAGTCTGCTATTGACATAAGAAAATGTCCTTTGATATTTCATTGATCCCAAGAGAGACATGTGGTCAAATTAGAACCCTGTCCTACACTAGTACCATAACCTAGGTAAATGGACTACACCTAGGGATGCAAGATTTAGCAGGTAGGAATCCTGCTTAACTCATTCATTAGGCAACCTTATAATCATACCCCTTCTCTTAAGGTCTTTTTTTTTTACCAATACTGGAAATTGAACCATCATTGAGCTACAACCCCCAGGGCTTTACAGTTTTTATTTCGAGGCAGCTAATTGCTGCCTAATTAACTAATTGCTCAGGATGCCCTCAAACTTACAATCCTCCTCCCTCAGCCTCCCAAGCAAGTGGGATAACAGGTGTGTATCACCAAGTGCTCGGATGAACACTGGCTTCTTATTTGTAGGTTGTGAATTTTCTCTCCCTTGCAGGTGGCCACTGTGCAGATTAAAATAAGGCAGACACTGGATTTAGGGCACTTCTGGCCCAAAGTCAGGCTCATTAAACAGCAACACTTATTGTTGAAGCTCCACCTAGTGTCTAATCCATGCCAGGACCCCAGTTGTGATCACATGGGCTGTGATACTCTCACCTATGTTGATGGCCTGGTAGACATACTCAGGGTCATGCATGAGGTCACACAGGGCCATGAGGGCTTTCTGCCTTGTCTCCAGGTCCTCTGATTGTAGCTCCTTGTTCAGATTGGGCAGGGCCCAACAGCCATAGGCAATATCAGCCTGAGCAGGATTGATGTTCGGAGGCAGGTACATGGAGATACGAGCATGAGCCATCTTTCTCTTATGAAGGGCTTTCGAAATGAAGTTCTGCAGAGACCATTGGTTAGAAGAATCCAAAAGGTTGTTGTTATTACTACTATAATTTACAAGCTACTTTTTTTTTGTACTAGGGATTGAACTCATGACCTCATGCTTGCCAGGCAGGCACTTATGCCACTGAGCTAAATCTCCAGCCCTTACAAGCTACTTTTTATCTGATCCTCAAAAGTGTGAGTGCAGGTGGGTAGACATTTTTATGCCTATCTTACAGATGAAAAGGGTCTGAGAAGAGTAAAGAGATTTGTTTAAGGTCACAATGAAGTTTCAATAGCAGCCCAAATTCCAAACCTCAGAGTTCTCTCATGCAACAGTTATTAATAACAGAAGAAACTACTTCAGTACTTTGTAGGATAGGGCCTTAGTCATTGGCACCAAAAAGACAAAACGGATCAAAGAAAACACCAAAATGATCTCTCCACTCGGTGCTTATCTGGTGCCAGCAATTACCAGTACCTAATTCACTTTCCACAAGTCAGACCTCAGCACTCTCGGAAGCTGATACAGGATGATTGCAAGTTTGGAGCACAGTGTGGGCAATTTAGTGACTTAGCGATACCCCACCCCCAAATTTGAAAATAAAATTAAAATGGCTGAGAATGTAGCTCAGTGTGAAAGTCCCAAGTTTAATCCCAGGAACCAACAAAACTAAAGTACAGTAAAACTAAAGTACACTAAACTAAACACCTACTAAACTAAACACCTAACTAAACACTATAAGGAGAGGACTTGTATTATCCATAATTTCCAAATAAGAAAACTGAGACTAAATGCTTGCTAGATGTCACCAAATTGGTAAGGCTAGAAGTCATTGCTCAAATCCAGTTCTAGATAGCTCATTCACGGGTCAAGGACCCCTATTCAGATGCTTAGGACACATCATTAAAAAAAGAATTAAGGTTAAAGAATGACTCAGTCTTTTCCACACTCAGCACAAGCTACTATAGGCAGGGTGGCCTACTGGTTAAGAATTGGCTGCAGGCCCATGACACAGGTGGCCCTTGACAAGTTACTTCCTCCATCTGTGTCTTTCTGAAGCTGCAAAAGGAGGTAACAGTAGTACCCCTTCCGGCCCTTCCAGTGTAGTTATATTAACTGATACCCATGAATGTGGCTCGCCAGAGCTCCACATAAATTGGCCTGGTTATTATGATTGTTATTGCATTTAGTTACATGGGCAGGACACAGCCCTGCAGAAATCTTCTCAGTAAAAGATGAACCAGATTCTGAAACCAACCACCACACAACAAGAAGAGGAGCAAGATTGGGGCTGGGAAGGACTCCGCCGTATGTGCTCTGGGCCCCCTTCGCGGTGAATGACAGGGACAGTGACAAAGGCCCTCCCTCTGAACGCCACGCGCTGAAGGAGCACAGCCACAGAAGTAAAGATGTGACTTGGGGTGTTAGGACATCGGCTCATGTGACTGAGACTAGGTAGGTCAGGGAGCGCCCCCGTTTCCCAGGCCCTCACTCGCTGCCACCACCTCACCTGCCACAAGGAGCGCGCGGTCTCCTAAACCCGCTAGTTGCCAGGCAACTCCCAAGCGCCTGCGGCGCCCAGAGCTTCACAAGCCTGTACCCACTGCGCAGGCGCAAACAGCTGGGGCTGAGACCAGTTGCAAAGGGGAAACAATAATATTTTATAGGGTTACTGTGTGAAAACAAAGGCTGCTCGGCTTTGTTCAAGGTACAAAAGAAAAGTGACTTCTTTACCCCTTTCTCTGTACTGGACACTTGCATGCCTTTGATCATTAGAGCAAAGCCTATGCAGTTTAGGGATAAGAATCTCAAGAGGTTGGGTGGCTTCCTCCAAATTACACATATCTCATCTAGGACTGCCCAGCACTGGCCCATGCTTCTTGCTCTGCAAGTTGAGCACCTAGGAATGACAAAGACTGCAGTGGACCAATACACTCCTGGTTAGGGGTCATTCTCAAAAGTAAGCCAGACCCACCCACTAGCTGCTTAAAATACTCCTGTGACTCCCCACTGGATTTAGGCCTGAGTCCCTACTGAGAATGAGTGTGGGGGTGCTATGCGGCCTGTCTTCCCAGCTACACGGGAGGCTGCAGCAGGAGAATCACTTCAGCCCAGGGGTTCATCACTTGGTGAGCAACCAGTGAGGTGGTGAGACCTGGGCAACCTGGTGAGACTTTGCCTAAGTCCGTCTCCCCCCACCCCAGCTTATACCCAAGTCTTTAACGGATGGCTTCTTCCAGCCATGGTGCACTCACTGTTAATCCCTGAAATAGCCAGCTGTCTTCCGCAGCCTGAGCTGTCAGTAATTCTAATGACCTCTTGGTCCTCCAGGAAGCAACTTGATGGACACTTTCTCCATGAAGCCACCCATCTCAAATCCAGGTTAATAAGGAATCTCATAGTTTAATTATCCCATTGGCAAACATCCTTCCCTCAACTCTCTAATTACTTTTTCCCCCAGGGTGCTGGGGATTGAACAACAGGGCCTGGAGTATGCTAGCCAACCATTCTACCACTGAGTTATCACCTCAACCCTCTGTTTACTTCTAATACCCCCAGCAGACTTTAACTTCTCTGAGGGTAAAGACTGTCAATTCCCTTTCCCTGCCTCCCCAGCGCCAGGCATATACCAGGAGGCTTTTGGTAAGTGCAAAACAAATGAATAGTTAATAGACTTGAATAGAATTTTACAACCTAAAAGCACTTTTACTATCTCAAGTGATCCTCACAAGAAACCTTTGAAGTAGATAGTTGGGTCCATTTTATAGCTGCTAAGTAAACTGAGATGCACAAAGTAGAGCAACTCACCTAAGTTCACCTTCTAAGCCTGACACCTTAGCAGTAAATGCATTAGTAAAAGCATCAAACATCAGCCTCTAACATACTTAGCTTTGAAGTGAAGAATGCTTAAATCTGACCAGATATTGGATACCAAGAATCCAATATTGTGGTGCTGAGATCTTCCCTCCCCTTGTTGTTCTTCAAAGGATCAAGTTCTAAAGGGTCTCTCCAACCAAAAGCATCCTAATTTTTTAAGGAAGTTGCTGCAAAGAGCACTGGACTGGGAGTCAACAAATATGGATTTTAGCCAGGGGGTGGCACAAACCTGTAATCACAGCACTAGGGAGGCTGAGGCAGGAGGGTTGCTCTGAGTTTGAGGCCAGCCTGGGCTACAAAGTGAGTTCAAAGCCAGTCTGAACTGTACAGCAAGACCCTGTCTCAAAAAGACAAAGAGAGAGAGAGAGAGAGAGAGAGAGAGAGAGAGAGAGAGAGAGAGAATGGGTCTCAATTGTAGTTCTAACTCAATAGGCAAATCCCTTTGAGTGTGTGTCATAGTTTCTTTGTTTAAAAAAAGCGGAGGTAGGGGCCGCTGAATCAAATTGATTCTCAAAGCTAGAACTCTGGACCTTTCTGAATCTGGTTATGAAAATAGGGAGCTCTGGAGACCATCTAGACCCGCACACATCTCACTTTCCAAAACGCAACTAATTCATAGGAGCTCAATGACTAGAGTCGGCACCAACTTTAAAACCCATTAATCAAGGAAATTAATTTTGCAACATAAGCTCTAGAAGCCAGGTGTATGATTTTCAGAGAGCATTGGATTCAGAATTACGCTGTAAGGTCAGTAGATGTGGACACAAGGCATGTTCATCCCTTCCCAAAGCAAGGTCCTTGACTGACCAAATACCGAGACAGTATTACTGTTTTGCAGTACAGTAACAGTTATCCCATGATCACTACCAGTCCACCAGTCCTCCAGTCCAATGTGATAGCGAGTGAGCAGCTTGGCAAACACCTCCACGGTCAGCCCCACGCAGACACGCTCTCCAGCGCACACCTCCACCCACTGACTCCCTAGTCCCACCCACTGTCCGCCTATCAAACTATTGTTGCCATGGTGATCTCCGGCGCCGCGGCCGCCGCAGCTTCCGGAAGTGTTTCCTTTGGCTGCAGGGCCCAGACCCCTGGGACGCTCTCGTTGCTATGGTGATCCCTTGTGCAAACGGCCTGCAGGACTTTCCAAAGTCAGTCCCGCCCACACACAGCCCCCAGTGTCCTGGATTCGTCGAACGCCCGCGGGTCCCGCGTGGCCCGGGTTGCCGTGGTGATCCCGCGCCGCTCTACTGTACTAGGCCGCGCGGAGCCCTGAGCCTTCGCAGGCGTGGTAAGTGAGTCCACTCGCCTTTTCTGTCCGGCCCTCTCTGCCCGCCCCAGTGCAGGCACAAAGCAGAGGTTGTGGTCTGGAGACCGCCCTATCCCTCCCCACCCACCCCGCCCCGCCCAACTACTAGTGCCAGACTCTGATTACAGCCTACAGCCCCAGAATTCCTCATTTCTTGAGCACCCACCCCGTGCCAGGCCAGTGCTGGTTCGGGAAGACAGGCAGGTCTTGGGGAGTACAACAGCTGGCCTTGATCGTTGGGGGAGGGGGAGCTGGACATGAAAAGAATCTGGAGGGATGTTGAATAAGCTCCAGGAGCCCTCTGGGTGAGGACAACAGGAAAAAGCTTGAAACCTAAAGCCCCCAGGCCACCCAAAGCCATCCCGCTTTACGGAGTTTAAGATGGGAGGGGGAGCCCCATCGGCTTAGACGTTTGTTTGGGAGAGAACCGCGTCTTCAGACTCCCACGGAGGATGGAGCAGCTCCCCTTCCCATGCCACCTGCACCTTGGATAGCCTGACTTCCTGTCTCCAGATGACCTCTCTCCGATATTCTTTATAAAGAATCTAATTTTAAAGATCTAATTTTAAAGCTAATAAAGTTAGGCAGAAACTTATAGCTGCATCTTTGGAGATTTGCACAGTTCTCTCTCTCTCTCTCTCTTTTTTTTTTTTTTTTTTTTTTTTGGTACCGGGGATCAGACTCATGACCTAGCACTTGCCAGGTAGGCACTTATGCCACTGAGCTAAATCCCCAGCCCACAGCTCTCTAATTCTTGTCAAAAGATAAAATAACAGGGCCCAGGATATAGCTCAAGGCCACAAGCTCTTGCCTGGCAAGTGTAAGGTCATGAGTTTGATTCCTGGTCCTTCCCTGCAAAAAATAACACTTAAATTTAAAAAACTTAAATGGCTTTATTTGTGGTTCTAGAATCAGACAACACATCATTCTGTAAGATGCACTGAGCATTTTGATGCACTAAGCAAAGAAGATTAGTTTTATAAACAGAAAAAGACTAAGGAAAGTAGAAACAATGAAAAGCAGACTGATTTCAGAGTTACTAGGTTTAAAACAAACAGGATTTCTTTATTGTGCTGGCTCAGGTAAACTGGTCCCTTTTGACTGAATGCTGAGAACCTGTTGGTGTTTTGTTTTGTTTTTTGTTTTTTTAACTGGCCCAGTTCAAGTCCAGTTTGATCATGTGACACCTCGCCTGAGTGATTCCATCTGGCTTGATTTGGTGTGTTGAGGCCTAATGCCATAAGCTAATCCAAAACAGTGACCACTTATAAATTGCATTTAACATTCTCTTTTCCCTCATTGGCTCCATAGGGCTTTGGAAGAATGAGATCCTCCCTGACACCATTGGGGCCTCTTGTGAGCAGGGACCGCATCATTGACACCTTCCCTAAGGTAGAGTTTTTTTATTTGTACTGTTCTCGTAATATTGAGGTCATATCCAGTTTTCCCAGTTTATCCTCACCACCAGATATAAAACAGGTGAATCAGGAGGTCTGTCTTCCCGAGAAGCCAGAAGACTGGGTCTTCACTTTGTCCAAAGTAGGCCAATGGTGAGACAAGGCAGCAGTGTGACTGTAAGTCAGTTAGATGGTCCTACTTGTGAATCTTCATTCTTTCATTAAGTTTCATAACCATTAGCAAGTTACTTACTCTTAGAACCTAGAGGATATTACCTCTTACATTGTCTCCCTAGCCGATAGGAAACAGGAGCTTCCTTGAAGTTTTGTGTGGTTACTGTTCTCATTATTATTACTGTTATCCAGGAACTAAAGGGATAGCTCAGTGATAGAGTCCTTGGGTAGCATATTCCAGGTCCTGCGTTTGTTCCCAAATGCCACAAAAAAAAATTAAAAATTAAACCCCAGCACTCTAACTTCTAGACCCCAAATCAGGGGCTTTCTCCCTTTGCCATACTGCTAAAAAAAAAAAAGTTCACAGCTCTCCTCTGTCTTTATTAAAATCCAATATTAGCTGGAGCTGGGAATGCAAATCAACGTGACCTGTCATGGTGGCTATGGAACTATATTTACCAACTTTGCAAAAGCCTCTGACCACTGATGCAGCCATTCCATTTCTAGAAATTTACTCTGCACATACCCTGGCATGGTGGAGAATGTGCACAAAGCCAGGTATTACAGCAGTTAGCAAGAATAGGTCAGACATGTCACTGTCCTCAGAGAGGAGGCTGGTTGAAGAGGTAATGCTGATTTCTGACATGGACAGAGGAAGAATGAGGTACGTCTTCAGATGCCAATGAGGGCCAAAGTAAATTGTTAGGTAAAATGCAAGGAGCGGAGATGTGTGTAGTCAAGTGTGTGTAGTATACTCTCATGAGTATAAAAATGATGAGCTGAGGGTGCAGCTCAATAGTATAGCTCATACTGAGCATGCACAAGAATGTAGGCTTTGATCCTCAGAGCTGAGAAAAAAGGAGAAGAAAGAAATATATGTGTTGTTAATACATGCATAAAATATTTCCGACGGTTACATAATAAAGACACTGTTGTCAGTAGATGCCTACGTTGGCTTAGGGCAGGCATGCAGGGAGACCTGTCCACCAAATGGTCTTTGTGTCTTTTAGATTCTGTGCCCAGGTTGGTAAGGAGGAAGGAAGTAGCTGTAGGCTGTGGGTGTTTTGTGTCTTCAGCCGTTTCTTCTTACCCTCCTGCCGAGTTCCATCTCTATACCTTCATAGGGAGGGTCTTAGTGCCTCAGACCTGTCAATAATTCCTCCACATTTTCCGTTGCAACACAACTTGAGCCATTGCCTTTCCTATGGAGCTTGACGGTGATAACTAGGAGCTAGTTTAGGAGCTAAAAGGAAGGGAAGCACAATTGGCATAGAACAGTCCAGGTCTTGTGGACAAAACTCCATTTACAGAGTAGGATAGCAAGGCTTTAAGAAATAGGAAAGATTGTCTAATGTCACCCAACCAGGTTTTGTGGAGCTAGGATTTGACCTGGCTGAATCTGGCTCCAGAACTCTCTACTCAGGGAAGCAGCCTAGAGATCCCTCTTGTTTTCACAGAAAGAGGGGTTCTGTCCCTCCTATCTGCAGTCTTCAAGGATCACAGGCCACTGGTAGCCAAGTCTGCCCTGCACCCCAGGGCCACACCACTTCAGACCTGAGGAATTCTCAGTCAGATCAGGCTGAGTCCACATAGCACCTCCCAAGGCAAATCCTGCCTTTTACTTTGTGTGCCCCGGTTTCCCTGTCTCTGAAGTTGACTCACACAATCTACTCTGCAGCCTGCAATGTGACAGGAAACAGAGAAAGTTAATGAGTCTGACAGCCTGGAGGCTCAGCAGAGAGGAGGGACAGGAAGACTGGGAAGTAGATTACCACCGTGGTCTCTGGCTTGGGTAACAGGGCTGCGGTTTTGCAGGAGGACATGCTTACCCATTTATCTGTCTCTCTGTAGTGGTACACACCTGATGCCTCCCTGCAGCTTAAGGAGCACTTCCACGAGCAGGTCAGCGCAGCTTGCCAACGCAGGAACACCGGGACTGTTGGGTAAGCCTGTGGACCTGGGATGTGGAGGAGAGATGACCAAAAGGAATAAGCAAATGAGTGTATGAATGAGAAATTAACAAATGAAACACACAGACTGGGCAGGTGCAACCCAGTACTGGGGTTTTTGTTTGGCTCTACTTGACACACCCTGCCATGTGAATTTTTTGTTTTCTCAGAATACACAAGACTCTTCAGCCTGGGGTCTCAGCATAGGTCTGTTTCCTCTGTCTGGAACATTTTTTTTTAAACTTTGTTTCTTTAGGTCCCCGTGTGTCAGGTCCTCTGAAATCCTTCTAACCCATGCTGCCCTTTCCCCTAGTCTGAACTGAGCAAGCATCCTTCCTGTGTGCTCGTGAGCCCCAAAACTTGTGTCACAGAATCACAGTTTTACTGTCTGGATTCCTTGTCAGGGCCAAGGCTGTCTGTGCTGTTTGTGCCTCAGCATCACTTGTCACTGCTGGCACAGGGATTTTGCAACAGTCCTTTCTTTTAACAAACAGATACAAAGGCTTGCTTTGTCCTTCATCCTGAGGAGCTCACAGTCTGTCCAGGAGCCCAACTTGGAGGTTCCCAAGGCTGCACAAGGGCGGCAGAGCTCCAGCAGAATGCTCCTCATGCTCATGGGGAGAGAGTAACAGCATCAGCTGGAGAGCATGTTCCGTATCAGGGGCTTCACATGGATAGTCTCCCTTGCCTGTCACAATAGCTCTGGAGGTAGGGAAACTGAGGCGCCACGGTCCCCCCGGTAAGACCCTGGCCGTACCTTTCCTCCTTCACCTGACAAAGAGTCAAGACCAAGCTCTTCCAGGAGGCGTGGGCAGCCTGGGAGCAGGGTCTCAGCCACTGTCTTCACAGATGTGTTGAGGTAAACTGTCAGCCAGGGCACCAGGCGACACAGAGGGACCCACTTGTAGCTTATACACAGAGAAAGTGCCTGTCAGTGTTTGCCCAGGTTTGTTGCTTCAGTCATTGAAGTCCTTTGGAATGAGCTGTACAAAGTGTTTTTTTTTTTTTTCTTCCAGTACTGGGAATTGAACTTCAGAGACTACTAAACTACATCTCTAGCCAATTTCGTTTTTTAAATCTGAGATAAGAGCTCACTAAATTACCCAAGTTGACCTTGAACTTGCAATCCTCCTGCCTCAGCCATCTGAGTATTTGGGATTACAGGCACGCGTCACCATCCTCCAGTTTGTCAAAAATGTTAGCGTTGTCAGAAATCCCAGAAATGCTAGTCCACAGAGTGTAGGGCTCACATCCACAGAGTAAGGGTGGCAGCTTCCTCCAATGAAGTGTCCCCACCAAGCCCAAAGACCTCCGAGCCGATTTGCTGTGTGTGTTTCCAGGAGCCAAGCTCACACAGGTGGACAGCCCCAGGTGGCTGGGGGGGGCAGTGCAGAAGCTGCCTGCCTGCCTCCCCCTTGTGCCTTGTGCCTGTGTCTATTACACATGTTGCTCTTGATTATTGCAGCTTTACCTGTGCTCTTGCCTCTGCCTCTCATGCTGATTTTTGATTCTTAAGGCAATGACTTTGGCCAAATAAGATTAGATACGTAGCCACAGAGAAAGAAAGTCCTCAGGAAAAAAACGCAGGTTTTTCTTTCTCCTAGCTGAAGGTCAAGGAGGTGAGACAGAATGACTCAGCAGGGTCTTTTATATTCATACATGTTTGTAGTGCATAATGTTTACATTCCTTGTGGGGAATGGACATAATATATCTTAATGCCTTTTCTTATCTCCTTTCCCTTCTCTCCCCCCCCATCTATCTTTTGATTCCCTCTCCTTTATTTTTGCTACATTTTTGCAATACATAATCTTTACATTCCTTGTGGGGAGTGGGCACATGTACATAACACATCTGACTTCCTTTATGCATTCCTTATCCCTCTCCTCCTCGCCTCCATCTCTTGGTCCCCTTCCCCTATGAAAAATACCTAGCTCCCCATTTCCTGTTATCTACCTTTTATTTTTATTTTGAGTTTCTTATGTAAGAGACACCATGCGATATTTAAGCTTGTGTGTCTGAATTATTTCACTGAACATTATAGTCTCAAGGTACATCCATTTTCCTACAGATAACTCAAGTTTATCTTCCTTTATGGCAGAGTAATACTCCACTATGTGTAAATACCATGATTTCTTGATCCCTTCGTGTGTTGACAGCCACTTCTAAGATTTAGCTACTATGAACTGTGCTGCTAGAGTAGGTTCTGTCTCATATCTAGAATTGAAGGACGGGTCACCACAGAGAGTTTTGGGAAGGAAAGGTCTGCGTGTGCTAAAAATGCTCTTGAAACCATGGTTGAGAGTGACATGGCCATACTTCTTCCAGGCTCAAACTCTCCAAGGTGGTGGTTGTTGGTGATCTCTACGTGGGCAAGACCAGCCTCATCCACAGGTATGCTCCGCTGGCTGCCTTCCCCCAGTCAGCTCAGCCACACCTCACAGCACCAGCACCAGCACCAGGTTGTCACACCTTCCTGGGAGGCACAAATAATATTATCACAGTGGGAACCAGGTAGATGCTAGGAAGTAGGCCACTGCCTCAGCCTGGTGGCCACCAGATGGGAGAAGGGGCAAGAAATCAGAGAGATGGTGGGTGGACAGACAGGAGAGCATCCTAAGAGAGTGGCACTGATCACACAATCCCCCTGGGGCCATGGCTGGCCCCTCTACTGGTCTCCCTGGGAACAGACTCAGATATTCTTACAGTGAAGAGGGATCTTAGGGAGGCAAACTCACAGTGTTTGCCTTCCAGACTGCCACAGCCCATCTTCCTCATTACCTTGTTGGCTGCCCTGTTGTTATGGGTTAGATAGAAATCCCCCAAGGTTCATGTGTTAAAAGTTTGGTCCCCAGTGATGGCACTATTGGGAAGTGGTAGAATCTTTAAGTGGTAGGACCTAGTAAGAGGTCTTTAGGTCACTGAGAGCATGCGCTCAAAGGGGACACTGGCACTCCGGCTCCTTCCTCTTCCTCCTTTTTGCTTCATGGTCATGAGGTGAATGGTTTTATCCTGCTATGTGTCACCACTGTGATGGACTGCCTCACCACATGTCCAAAGCAGTGGGGCTAATCAGTCACAGACTAAAATCTCTGAAACTCTGAGCCCCAAAACCCTTTTCTCTTTATAAGTTGATTGTCTCCGGTGTTTGTTATAGTGACAGAATGCTAAGTAACATACCTGGCTATCCATGGCCTCTGTGAGCCATCCTTCCTTAGTTCTCTTACCAGTGGATTTTATTTGCCTCTACACTTTCACTGGGGAGCAAACCTTCCAAGGCAGTTTTTGTGAGGACACTTCTCTGATGACATCCTCATGTCCCACAGGTTTTGCAAGAATGTTTTTGACCGGGACTACAAGGCCACTATTGGGGTAGACTTTGAAATTGAGCGCTTTGAGATTGCTGGGATCCCATACAGCCTCCAGATGTAAGTTCCCATTTTGTGGTGTCATTTCCAATGTGGCTCGAGGGTGGGCTTCCTGGAGTCCCTGGGGAAAGGTCTTGGACAGCTGCTTCTCCACTGTCAGCAAGGACCTTTCTAGACAAGCAGGACCTAGGCTGGTTGTGAGAAACCAGGCTTCGTGGCTCCCAAGTTTCCTGGTTGCTCCTTGATCTTAACACATCAGGAGAAGGTCTTCACACCCTAACCTGTCCACCCATCCATCATGGCCTCCTCCCCACCTGGACCTCCTGTGATCCTGCAGGAGGCAGGTGGACTTCCGCAAGTTGTTAGCTCTGAGCCGCTGTCCCCAGCTGTGAAGTGAGACTGGATTAGTCCTTGGGTGCTAGGCTTAAGTGAGGAGGGTTTTGGTAGAGGCCATGCCATCCACCCCCTCCGCAGGCTTGATGTGCTCATCTTCCCCTTCACACCTTTTCCCTCAGTAGGGAGGTAACTCCTACTGCCCCCCACCCTGCTGTTCTTTCCTTCTACCCCTGCCTTCTGGTTCTCTTTCCTTTTCTCCTCACTGGGTTCATTCTTCAATAGTTCATGCTCTGCTGAGTCTGCGGTGCAGTTTTGGAGCCAGGTGATGCCACATCTTTTCCAAGAATGAGGATAAGGTCAGCCCAGAGCAAAAACAGCTGTGGAAATGCCAGGCTGTGGGACTAAGGGATCTGGACTGCTGAGAAAGGCAAAAAGCCAGGGAGAATCATCCAGGTGGAGCCAGGTGGGCAGCGGCTAGTACCTGGGTTCTCCCTGTGGCTGTAGGCCATGTCTGATAATAGAGAGACCAGGAGAAAACAGGAATGCTGTTCTGCCTCAGTCTCACAGTGTCTTAGATTGAAGTTATTGCTGTCCTCTCAGCTGACTTCATCTCCAGGCCTACCCCCACCTCTCCACCCAGAGTATTCCTTTGAGATCAAAGGAAATACGAGTGTATTAGTGAAGAGACATAACCAAAAAGTCTGCATCACGCCAGATCACTTGAAAAAACAGTCTCAGGCCATTGATGTCATATTCACGGTTTGTCTCTGTTCAGTTTACTGTGAAAAGTTAAATTTTGACCTGGCAACTTTAAGAAAGGATTAAGGATTGGATTTCAGAATCATCCCTACATACTGACCACCCGCCTTGTTATAAACCAGAGCAAATAAATCTCAGCATGTGTGCCATCCCATTTTCTCCACTGTGGCTGTGGCAAACAGCATAAATCTAATGTTACATTCTTTTCTGTGAAGCCAGGCCTCAGCTTCTAAGTCCTTCTTGATATGTTACTCCAGAGCCAGGGCCAACTAAAGAGAGTTACCCAGGGGATATAAACCATGTCCTCGTGAGGCATCCCCACTCTTCACCCAGGAAGCGACAGTGCAGAAGGGGAAGCAGTGTCCCAGTCACCCATGAGCAAGTGATACAGCCATGGCCCAGAGCGCTAGTACCATTCAAAGGGAGCAGGTCACACCATAGAGCATATGTTCCTTTTTAATGTCACAGTTAGAAGGGAGCTGCAGCTCCATTCATGTGGCAGCGGAACTGCTAATGCTGTGCCCTCTAATCTGTAGGCACTGTGAGTCCAACAAGAGAATTCCCCTTGGGGCACCCCAGAGGGATCTCCAGGAGCTGGAGGCAGGAATAGCCAGCTCACACAAGCACTTCCTAGAGCCCACACAGCTGGCACAGCTGGTGCTTGTGTTCGAATCTCCCTCCTGGGGTCTCACTAACCTGTTGACTCAGAATACTGTGATTGCCTAACCTACCACCACTGTTTTCCTTTCTCCCCCTTCGTGGCTCAGCTGGGACACAGCCGGGCAGGAGAAGTTCAAGTGCATCGCATCTGCCTATTACCGGGGTGCCCAGGGTAAGCAGCTGTGTGATGGTGGGATGTGCAGCAGGGGCCACCCCACAGACACAACAGCAGAAAGCCCAGGTCCTCTACACAGGCAACAGTTTTCTGTCCTCCAAGAACCACTGAGAAATCACCCTAGCCAGTACTTGGGAACAGAAAAGCTGCCTCCAAGCTGGGGTCTTGGCTAGCTTTGACAGTCACACCCTTTGGAGTCTGTCATGGTGGGTTCTGGCTGTACCTCTTAGCCCCAGCTTTCATATCAGGAAGATTCTGAGAGAAGGATATGTTTATCCTGGGATTCTGGAAAAGGAGGACAGCGTAACATTCCAAGCGGAGGTGGGTAAAGGTTTGTCCTCTTAGGAGGAGGAAGCTAAGCCAGACAGGAGGAATAAAAGATGGACCCTTGCAGGACCCAACAGAGTTCAGTGCCTATCTCCAACATGGCCAGGTGCAGCCTTGGTACTGGGTAGGTCTCACAGTAGAGATGCCAACATACGCTCACCACTCTGACCCCAGCCTCCCAGAAGCAGACAGAAATGGATTCAGTGAGAGGTAGAACTGTCAAAAGGATTTCAAACCAGACTCAAGGCACAATTACATCTACTGACTAGAAGTATAAGAATCACAGTGATTTCATTCAGGTTTGAAAGGAATAAAAACAGGTACTAAACCATGAGTACCTCAGCTGAGGGTTGGAACTTCACCTGAACCGCATCCACTGTGACCTTCTTCAGCTTTTGCTCTCCAGACCTCTCTGTTCCCAAGGAGATTCTGCCTCCACAGGGCTAGAGCTGTAAGGTACCTGGCCCACTTCTGCAAGCAGCAGCCAGACTGCCATTGCCCCTGTATTAGCATTGACCAAATTTTCTCTGATCCCCTCTGTCCTGGGAGCATTGGAACTGTCCCACAGTCAAGCCACTGTCCAGCCTGCCCACACCTGCAGGCATCAATAGAGGATACCATGACAAAAAGCAGGGCCAGTGACAAGAGGAGCTGACAGCAAGCCACAGCTCTGACCATCTAGAAGTCATTTTCCTTAATCTGGTTGTTGCTGATTGTCATCACATCCATAGCTGCCATTGATTGAAAGTCTTGCCAGGTGTGCTGGTACACACCTGTAATTCCAGCACTTGAGAGGCTGAGGCAAGAGAATCGTAAGTTCCAGCCTAGTCCGGGGAATTTAGCAAACGTAGAACAACTTTGTCTTAAAATTAAAAAATAACAGGGCCAGGCATGTAACTCAGTGTGAAGGCCCTGCAAGCCTGCAAGTTAGCTAATTAATTAATTATTTTTTAAGAATCTGTCCTAGGTCAGCCCTTGGACTAAAAGCTTTTCAAAATAGCTGCTTCTAAGATTAAAAAAAAAAAAAAAAAAAAAAAAAAAAAAAACAGAAAACCCAGCTGCCTTT
>PVJX010030212.1:0-22252 GCA_004027295.1 Dolichotis patagonum
GAAGTTAAAAAGCTTCTAGACAGCAAAAGAAATAATCAACGGAATTAAGATGCAACATACTGAATGAGAAAAATTGTTGCCAGCTACTTGTCAGACACGGGACTAATACCTAGAATATAGAAACACCTCAAAAAAATTAGATCCCTCCAATTGAAAAACCCAATTAAAAATGGGCATCTCAAATAGATAAACACTTTGCTCAGATAAAGAAATAGAAACAGCCAATAAGTCCATGAAAAAATGTTCAACATCACTGGCCATTTGGGAAATGCAAATTAATATAACACGGAGACCCCATCTCACTCCAGAAAGTATGGTTACTCTAAAGAAATCAACCTATAACAAATGTTGGTAAGGCTGTAGAGAGAAAAGAATCCTTCTCTATTGCTGCAGGGACTATAAACTTATACAACCAGTAAGGAAAGCAGTACACAGATTCTTCAAAAAAGTAAAAATTGTATGTGATAAAGCTATTTCCTTTCTATGTATCTTCCCCAAACAGTTGGAGATGTCATACCACAGTGAAGTATGCATACCTATGTTTACAATAGCACAGTTCATAATAGCTGAATCTTGGAAACAGTCTTTATGTCCATTAACAGATGGATGGATAAAGCAAATGTGGTATATACACAATGGAGTACTATTCTGCCATACAGAATGATAAATTTGAAACATTTGGAGGAAATCTAAGCACCTGCAGACCATAATGTTAAATGAAGTAATTGGACACACAATTTTAAATATTTTATTATTTCTCTTCTATGACAAACTATATGTAGTGGTACCTTGGTTCACAAACAGTTCTGGAAAACATAGCCACATTCATGTATGTGCAGGAATGGAGGCCATGGTTATGTTTATCGGCCAATGTAGACTTTGCAAACAAAACTAAAAACCTGCTAAATGTTTCTGTTCACAAAAAAATATGTATATATATGCATGTATGTATGTATATTTATATATCAGATAATATGAAAAAGAGAGAGAAGAAAAAGTGTTTGTAATCCAGCAGTACAGTAAATGTATCTAAAAGTGTAAAAGTATGGTCAGGCATTTAGCTAAATGGATAAGCACCTTCCCTTCAAGTGCAAGGTCATGAGTTTGATCCCTGGTACCAAAAAAAAGCATAAAAAGTATGCTTTGACCTACTACATTTGGTTTACATATTTTATATGTTCTGTGGCCCACTTTCTGATTTTTCATCTGTACATATGGTAATTAACTTTATAATCTCTTGCAAGATAAATAAATGAGTCTGGAAAAATAAAAAAGGATGGAGGGAAATTCTCTACCATGAATGTAATCATTATGCAATGCAAATATTTCCTAATTAAAATAGAAGAAATAAAAAAAAGATATGACTCATGCATGATATAGCGTAATAAATACTTGAATATAATTGTGCAAAGTTTACAAATTATTATAATAATAGATTGTCTTTTGCTGTATGTATCACTTTCTTATGCATAGGTCATGCTGTAGTTTAGATCAAGACTATTCCCCAAGGCCTCTTGAGCTCATAGTTGGGACTTTATTGAGATGATTAAATCATGGGGTGACACAGCCTTGTGTGGTTTCCTCTGCTGATGATGGTAGTTCCCAGGCATGAGGCAAGCAGCTGGGTCTGGTTTGCAGAGGTGATTGATTGGCTGGTCATGAAATATAAGGCTCAGTCTTTCCTCTTTGGTTCCTCCGTTTGCTTCTGCATCCTGATTCCTACAATGTGAGCACTTGCTCTTTGCAGACTCCTCCAGCATGCCACCTTCTGCACAGAAGAAAGACAGAGATAAGTCTTCTAAAATATGAGCCAAACAGTTCTCTCCTCTTTAATTGCATGTATTACTTTATCTAGTGAAGACAAATCATTCTCACTGTTATTGTAGTGTTTAATCCTTGATCCCTTGGGATTAACTGGGGTTGATAAACTTGTTTATATGTGAGGAAATAAATGTTTAGGGAGGTTATTAACAACTATAGGTCTAAGTTAGTAGATTGAAGAGTCTAACTTTGAACTTATGCCAAGTTTATAGAAATACATTCTATAGACTTTATAAGCATACACCAAAACTTAAAGATGAAGCATTAGTTTTATAGAAATAGAAAGTCTCCTTAAGGAAATGTTATTTACAAGTATCCATTCTCATTTAATTTGTTCTAAAGCATTTATTTATTTTTACTACAAAAATGTTAATTTTTCATGTTTTTTCTTTGCAGAAATAAATGTCTCTCCTTTCCAATGCTTTTTCATGCTTTTTCTCATTTGAAAAGTGAATGAACATAAGAAAAGACAAAGGGTAAACATCACGAAAGAGCTATCATTTGGGAAAATAACTTGCTTACATCCTTGAGTTACAATGAATTTAGGTTATTACCTTTTCTACCTCTTTGGGTTAATGACAGTTTTGAAAGCTGCAGTACAGGCTCTAAAACCTGGGTCACTGTAACTCATTTATTAAAACATTTTTCATTGTGTTACCAATGAGGTTTTTTTCTTTGAACCTTGTTCCAGAGAACATAACTTGGTGGCTTTATATTTCCTTTATTTTTCTTTCCTACGTTAAAATGATTTCTTAATTTAGAAGCTGTCTAGAAACTTTGATGGGCGAAATGACCTGTGTCAGAGGAGCAATTTTCAAGGGCTGTACTCTTAGTGGACTGGTGCAAATCACCTCTTTTATCTCTAACCTTTGAGCAATTCTACCATAAGTAGAATTTGGCTCCAAGTTGAGGTTGTGTTATTTCAGATGTTCTCTCAGAGTCTTCAAGGCTCCACAATGTGAATTTAAAATTCAGTTTGCTTTTTCAGAGTTCAGTTACCTTCTTCAAGGAAAAGGAAGACATTTCCTGTTCTGTCTTTATTTGTCCTTCTGTCCCTCCAGTCCGTATATCAGACATTTTGAGCACCTTTCATATATCTCTGGTTATTCACTGTGGTTTTGTTTTTGTTGTGCTTTTAGCTTTAAGTTTTTATTCTTCTCTGTACTTCCGTTTGGGAATTTTCCACTAACTTTTCCTTGCATTTACTGCTCATTTATTCTTTTGTTGCACTTTGGTGGCAGCCATATTCAATTAATTTATTACAGTTCTGAAATAATTTATTGTTTTTTTCTGATCCTCTTTTGATGTTTTCTATTTCACTCTCTGTCTATTTGATTGTGTATTTTTTTATCATATTAGTCAAGGAATTGTAAAGTCGTTATCTACCAAACCTGACATTTGTATCACTTACTCTCTGATGATTACTTTGGTTCTTGATTACTGAAAATTATTATTTGCATTGCTAGTAGTGTTTTATCACATGCTATATATTACTGACAACACACTGCAGATCTGAACTTGGCTTCTCCCCTACTAATTTTATATTTGCAATCTTAAATATGAAATACCAACAGATGACCTTGATTATTGTGAAGCCTTTTTTATGCTGGCACATTTTATTTGATCTTTCTGTGTAGTCTCAACTAAAAGGCTAGGCTATTTACCAGGTATCCTCTTTCAAGTTTGGTTTCAACTGCACTATTTTCATAGCTTTGCAAGGCTTCTAGAAGATCTCATCTCTAGGTTTATAGCATCCTCTAAGTTGTCCAGAATCTTCTGCTGGACGTGCACAGCGCAAAAGACATTAAAGACATTTGTTGCTAAGTCAGAACTCCAATTTCTGTTTGATAAATTCAACCAGATCTTTGTTCTCTACTTGTAGTTTCTCCCAGGTTTACACTGCTAGTCTCAGAAACAAAACCAGGATTAGTATGAAGGTCAACTTTTTTGCATATTTGCCCTCAGCAAGTATTTATTTATTTATTTATTTATTTATTTATTTATTTATTATTTTTATCTTTTTGAGATAAGGTTTCACTGTGCCATTCAGTCTGGACTTGAGCTCACTTGGTAGCCCAGGCTGCTCTCGAATTTACAATGATCCTCCTGCCTCCGCCTCCTGAGTGCTGGGATTACAAGAGTGTACCCCCACATCTGGTTCCCCCATGAATTATATCTCAGAAGTGGTTTTAGTGCAATGACAGGAAACAAAAGCTGCATACATTTTGAAAGTTCTGTATCCATCTGTATCAGTCGCTCAATCAATACTTGATGAGCAATCTTCCTGCAAAATTCATCTCAGTTATCAAGGCCAGTAGTAGTTCAAACACACAATTAATCCTATTTTACCATTTAAATTATCAAATTCTCCAAAAGTAGAAGGAAAATCTCTGAACTTCATAATGCTAATATAAGAGAAATGCTTTTCTCCAATTGTTATGAAAGGAATCTGTTCCCATTTCAATAACATTAAAAACAAATACATGGGCAAACATACAAATATATATTTATATACAGTGTCATGCTTTAATTTGATTTCACTGTATATTTTTAGTGAAGCTAGGGAATTGACAAGAAGATACTAATTTGTATCCATGTAAGTGCATTTATTTGAAATAGCCACTGAACTTAATTTCAATTTTAGAAGATGATAGTGGCATATTTGAACATAATTATTCTTTGAATTCAGATTAGGATTCCAACCAACTTCCTTTCATGTGTGCCCACAGATAACATTAATTATCCACCTTAAATTGCTACTGCATGATTTTTCTTTGACTTTGATAATGTGGGACGCTAGCTGCCAATTAGAAAAAACGTCTCACAAAATAATCAACAATGAAGATCATCTGCCAGAAGTTGGAATATGAATCATTGCCTCTCATCTCCACTTATTTAAGTGTAATTTTTTTCAAAAATGGTGATTATAAGTATGTGATTATCTGCCTCTGAACTGATTTCATTTTTGCCATTGAACAGTGATGAAAACAGTATTTCTAGGCAGACATGTGGTTCAAATTTTGATTATTTTATTAATGTTTAAAAGTAGTTTTAAATACTTGGTTTTTCTTTGCCTATATTGTTATCACATATTCTGAAACCAAATTTAAAGCCATTAAACCATTTTAAAATTTGTTATTGTTTCATATTACCAATTAGAAACATCTTTATGATAGAAATTCAGTAACATTATGAGTAGAAGATAAGGTTGCCATTGGAAGTATATATTTTTAACAAAGAGATAAGAAGGCAGTTTCTTGAGAAGATATTACCAGCTGGCTGATTCTTTAGCTGAGTTCAGACTGAAATCATGAGTAGACAAAGTGAAGCGCATGTAACATTAACAGCCCTAAGCTTTAAATTCCCGTGACTCTTGGCTGTCAGTGTCAACAGCCTGCTTCAAAGCTCCCCTGAAAACAAGAGCCCACAGCTATTAGAGCCCTCTGGAGCTCTTCTAGGTACTACAGAGGGCAGTCCCTGGAGTACCTCACTGCCCTTCATTATCTCTTGGCTACTGACTGTTCTCCATGCTACCACCTCTAGCTTCTAGCCCTTATGGTACCAGCAGACTTTAGTGTAAATAGCTCAGACTGTGCTGTTACAGATAGAAAGCATGAAAATACATAACAACCTGAAAGAAATTTCACTGAAGCTTATCCTGAAACTTATGGTGAAAGAGTGCCCAGATTGACTGGGCAAGGGTATGGACAGGGATAATCATAAGGAACAAAAAAAGCAGGCTCATGCCTATACAGTATCCTGACAGATAGCTCAAGGATATTTGTGTGGTTGTGAGGAGTGGAGGGACTCCTCCTGGACCAGATGGGGGATTGTCTTGAAGGAGTGAAGTCACATGGCATAAACATGGATCTGACGTTTTCCATAGCCAAAGTTAATCTGAAGAGCTATGGCTTCAACCGCGTGGCTAGGGCCAGCTGTATGGCACTGGATGCAGCCATGTTCACCGCGGTAGAAGCTAGAAGAAATGAAAAGGGACTTCTTAGGGAGGGTGAGATCTTTTTTCCCACCTAAAACACACTGGTTGAACATGGAGAGTGTGACACAATTAAAACAGGAGTTCACAAATGAAAGAAAGACAACTTTTATAAGGTACCTAGCAGGTGTGCAATACTGTGTGAAGCAACTCATGTAAGCGGTTAACTGTGGTAACAAGCTGACAGAAGGTATTTTCAGCCTTATTTTGTAGGTGAGGAAATGAGATTCAATGAGGCCACATCACATTTCCAACATCATATACAAGTAGAAGATTTGGAATACAAATAAGCCAGCCAGACTGCAATGCCCATCCTTTTTGCAAACCAATAACTGAATTTGAAACTTCACTCTTTAGCAAAAAATACAGAAGAATTATTTCTTTCTCATAGAATATGAACCACATTGTTCCTTAGTCTACTAAATCTGTAGTGGAACTATATCATTGGATTTATAGCTGGAGGTTAAGACACAATACTCAAAATTGTGGGGGCTTGGCAAGTCGAGTACTTTAAAATGAAGGACAGTTGAGGCCTCAGAAATGAGATCTCTCTGGCTAATTCCAGCTTTCTTGTCTCATGCCCTATCACTGCCCCCAGTTACCTTGTAGAAATCATAGTGCTTTCCCCACACAGTAGGTAACAAACTAGAAGTCCGCCTCCCAAAGAAAGCCATCCAACATAAAAGGCCACTCTTTAGTGGCAAGTTTTATTCGAGAAGGGCCTTGTTGCATAATTGGGGAAAACAAATGTTACACACAGACAAAGAAGAGTCTGATACACAGGCCTTGATATGTTTCCTTCTTAGTCTATGACTGTTAAGTCATAGCTTTTCAGTTGATTACATTTTTATACAGCTATCCAGCCTTCATCAAACCTAAGTGTGAAGACAAATAGCTTCTGCAGAATATGGAAGTCTTTATTTCTAAAGTCTCCTATGTTACATCCCACATTTATTAAATACATTTGTTATGATTTTCTCTCATTAACCTGATTTTTTTAGTTATTATTGAAATAGTGTTAGCTGTGATTCTTAAGATGGGTTAAAAAGGTACTACAACTTTCTCTCCTCCATATGTTTTACCTTGTGGAACGCTGCACTGTGAGTTCTCCATTCAATATACGTCCATGGTAAATGCACCCCACTGCCTTCTCGGGATCAGCTTAATTTTTCATTATTATAATGTCAAGTGTGGCAGTCATAGCATGCCCTTTATAACTAAAACTCCTCAGCTAAAGCTGCACTGGTAGCTAGATATATAATAATTAGTGTCTCAATTCACATTTATAATCATTCATATATATGACTGAATTTTAAATTAGAAAACAAGTACATTTAAATCCCTTTAAAAAGTAGTTCACATCTTGAAGATACAATTTTTAAGTCTGATTCACTAGCATTACTTTGACCACGCAACAGTTAAAACATGGTCGGTATACAATAGCCAAATTAATGCATTTTCAGGAGAATTTTCTCATCTTCTGGTATATATTAAATATGATCTTATTATAGTCTCAATGAAACTCTAATGAATTTTGATTCCAGAAATTCTGCATCAAAGTTACAGGGCATTTTCCTATTACTTCATATTTAGGTTTTGAAAACATTTTCCCTATCTAAAGTCAGATAATATGAATTAATTTTTATAGGACATTTCTACACATATGCTGTACATAGGCTAAAATAATAGGTAAATAATTTGTCAAACATATTTTTACTTTTACAGCATATGATATTTAACATTCTTTTGAAATATTTATTTCCTGTGTCTACTGAAAGTGTTTTTCAAATGTAAAGGCAACAATCTCTTCTTGTCAAACAATAACACCATAAATTCCTCTGATTTCCCTGATATATTTCATTGTGAGACAACCTGCATTAAAAAAACATAAAATTTCTTCACGCTGGTGCAAAACAATTTCAAAAATACAGTTTGGGAAGAAATGTAAGCATAGAAGGATAAATATAAATAAAAACTGGCTATTTAAAACAATTATAATATTAATGATGTGGAATTTACACGATCTGTATGAAAATGCTATCACAAGAAGCAGGGTACATGGATTTAAACTTTTGTAACTACTTTGAATTTTTTAGAAAATGGTAAAATTAGTAAAGAAAAATAACAAAATATGAAACAGGTTCAGTGGCTTCATGTCTAAGGATATGTGTCAGCTTTCTCATTGCTGGAACAAAATATCTGCCACCTGTAATTTTAAGGAAGAAAGGTTTGTTTCAGTTTATGGTTTCAAGGGTTTGGTCAGTGGTCTGTAGGCACCAAGGCAGAAGCAGCATAGTGGAGGGAGATCCAGGGGAAAGCTCCTAAAGCCTCAGCAATCAGAAGCAGAGAGAGGGAAGGAGGTAGAGGCAAGAATATACTCTTCAGGTCATGGCCCCATGAACCCTTCCTCCAAAGAATCTCCATCTCCAAACAGTTCGTTCATTCAGCTGTGATTTGTTCCATGGATTAATCTTCATGATCCAGTCACTTTCTGAAAGATTTGGTGGACATTTTACATCTAAACCATAACCTAAGTTTGTGAAAGAATCTAGTTATGCTGAAATAGTTATTAAAATATTTTTGATACTTGTGCTATGCGAACACCTTGACTTCTCTATTAATATTTTGAAAAATAATAGCAGATTGAAGTGCTTAACAAAGAGGTCAAGTATGCCTTATCCAAAAGGTTTGGAACCAGAATAATTTGGATCTTGGAATTTTTTTCTTTTCTTAGATTTGGGTATTATGTGTATGCCTATTAATCCTGGTATGGCCACTTCATAGTGTTAAAAAATGTCCAACAGACTAAAAAAGTGCACTGCTTGGTGTGTCCTTGTGGTCCAGGGAATTCTGGCCTGGGGTGCTGGATCGAGTCCTTTGTCCATCCTTCTCTGGTACTATTCTTCTGCTCTGCTTTGCAGCTGTCATGAACCAAGCAGCTTTGATCTGCCACGCCCTTTCACCATGACAATTCTGCCTTGGAGTTGGACCAATGATAGACTGAATGCCCTAAAACAATAAGTGAAAATAAACCTCTCCTCCTTTTAGTAGTGGCTGTCAGGTACAGTGTCCTAACAACAGGGAAACTAGCTAATATAATTTGCATATATATAACAAGATATTTTAAAGATGGCATCTAAGTCATTGTAAAACTCATTTGTTTTTTATATACCTAATACACATCAATAAATTTATACAAATTCTTTTAGCACACGTATGTTGGACTGAATCCCATCACATGAACTCATATGTAGAAGTTTCCATGCATGCGATCACGTTGCCACTCAAAAAGTTTCAGATTTGGGGTTTTTTGAGATTATACACTTTTAGATCAGGGATCTGTAACCTGTATTTTCTTCTTGAGTTAATAATTACAAATATTTAGATGTTCCTAGAGTTTTGATCATTCCAGAAATGGTATTGATGAACTGAAAATTGTGTTCAGTGCTACCAGAACCTCAGGACTATACACATTAAGTGTAGAAGAATATACCAAATCCTCAGCATTTTATAAGATAATGTAATAATTCAGGGAAATCCCAAGATATGTATAAAAGGTTTCATTTCATTAACCAATTTAAACACTTAATTTTAGAAATATGAAGTGCTCCATTTAGATCTTTAAGATTCTTTATATTCTAGTGTAATCAATTTATGGGGAAAAATTGCCTATTCTTTAACATAAAGCATTTAATTCATGGTTTTGTTATTACAGTTCTCAGAATAGCATTAAGCTGATAAATATTTGATCTACTAAATATTTTAAATTTTAAAATTTGCATTAATCAGTAAATATTTGCTTACTAAACACTTTACTTTGTAAAATTAAAGTATTAACTGTGCCTTTCCTCACATATCATTATTCTTATTAGCAGTGGAATTTTATTACAAGATTCATGAAAGAATAACAATTTGCTAAACCTCCTTTACTTATTTTTATTTATGTAAAGAATCTGTTAGTGAAACCATTATATGATATTTTCCTTAGAATTTGGAATATTCATTTTCCCTTGGTGGTAGATTCAACACTGGGCCTTAAATGATATCTGGGATCTTATTCCATGAATTTGGAAATGTTCCCTTATATGGTGAAATGAACTTTGCAAATATGATTTAGTAAAGGATCTTAACAATGGAATATTATCCTGAAATATTCGGGTAGAGGCAATGCAAGGAACAAGGTTCTTACAAGAGGAAGATAGAGAAGCAAGAAAATACAGAAGCCCAGCTCCCAGAGGACAGAAGGTACTACTTGGCCTGCCTCAGCCACTGAATAAATACAAAGAAAAGACAGAAAGAGAGTCTTCCTTTGAGCTTGCAGAGCTAATGATAATTTGATATTATACTTCTGATATCTAGAACTGTAAGAGAATAAACGTGTTATTTAAGTCACTAAATTTATGATAATTTGTTACAGAACCACTATGAAACTCAAATATATGGTGAAACTTAAATTGCAATGGATCAAATCATAAAAATATATAGTAGAAATGGCCCTGAAATTAGGGTAAAATGAGGATACTATCATGTTTAATGGGAGATTCTGTTTACCAACAATACAATCTGTTATAGTTATAGCATAAAGCTTCAGAAACACAACATTGACAGGAGATCCATGCACTTAATATAACAATCCTGTTATTCCAGTGACACTAAACAGAATTTAGAACAAGAATTTTGAGAAGCATTCTGAGTAGGTTTCTGTTTTGTTTTAATCATTTACCTTATAGTTGTATCAGTTTGGACAGTAAGTTAGCCTCTGTAAAGATCAGTTCTCATCCTATTAGCTGTTGGTAATTTATTAAGTTTCATCCTTCTTGATTCCAGATACATAGCTATACACAGATTAAAATGTTAATGCCAAAGTAAATTTTTCTATAGTTAAAATATTCTGACTAGAAGATTTGAGTCTTCCTTCTTAGCAGCTAAATTTATATTGTGAAATAATACATGTGCAAAGTTTTAAATAAAATTGACCTTTAAGTAATGGTCTAATTTAGTTATGGCTAAGAAACACGAGGAAAAGAACATAAAATTTTCATTCTTGTAAAGGAAAGCATGAAGATACAGCTACACCAGTTTCCTGACAATATACCATCCTCACATCACAGTACCTAGGTTTTTACCATACTTGAAGAGAACGCTTCTCCCATTTCTTAAACATAAACTTACTTCCTTCTTTTATCAGCTTAATGAACTTTCATCAGATAACTATTACTTTAATCATTTCTATTTCTTCAGAAGAAAATTTTAATAATCTTCTAAGATATTACATAATTCATAGTAAAAAATAGGGATTCTATAAACATGCCAAGAATGTTGCTAATAACTTCAAGTTATTGCTAATGAGGCAGGTGAGTGACTTGTCCATAATCACGCAGTTTGGGCAAAGTGGTGTTGGACAAGCTTGATTGTACCTGTCCTCTCAGCATTGCATCATGGTGCCTCTCTAGTTGTAGATACTGACAAATCAGTAATCATCACAGGGCCAGTAACTGTTTCTACCTGTCCTATGGTACTATAGTCTTTTTATCAGTTTTTAACTGTGAACTGGGTCCTTTTTCCCTTTTCAAATTTTGGAACTAATAACAAAACCTATCACCAATTGAGGATGGAGCAGCAAAGGAGATTTTACACTTGCTCAAGAATAGAAGTGGGAGGCAAACTCAGAAATCAACTTATCAAACCACAAGATACTGGAAGTTTGGAGATACAAGGTGGAAAACATGAGAAAGAGGGAGAGGCAGTGATGGGAAGGAATGTTTACATCTTTTCTTGGAATGGGCAGAAGTTTGGGGGAACATGCATGCTGCCTCTTTTTGCTCCTTTTGTAATTTTTCCATCTTTTCCTTGTGACAGTTGTCAATTGTCGTGGAACTGGAGGAGGTACCATTTGTCATATAGATGAAGTTAAAATGAATGTAGATTGTCATCTGGCAGCTATCTTAGATCTGATCAGTGTTGGCTGGCTTAGCTGAAGAGACAGTTCCGACCTAAAGACATCACTTCCTCAAAGATAATTGAGGTTCTACAAGGGCAGAAATTCAACTAGGTCAAATATACAGCACATTAGGTAAAGTAATAATCTGAATATCTATATCCCTTGAAAACTCTTATGTTGAAATTTAATTCCAAATGTTTGTATTAAAAGATGGAGGCTCTATGAAGTGATTAGATCAGGACAGCAGAAACTTCGTAAATAAGTTTAAGTGTCTTGATGAAACAGGTAAAAGGGCCAGGGGTGGTGCATGCCTATGATCTCAGTATTGGGGAGGCCCAGGCAGGAGGCCAGCATGGGCAATCTAAAAAATAAAGTTGGAGGGAAGGGGAAGAAAATGAGGAAGAAAGGTGTTTGTTGGACCTTGTGCCCTTTAAGGAATTAGAGGACATCATTTTAGAAGGCAGATTGCAACCCTCAGCTGACATCAAATTTGCCAGTTCCTTGATCTTGGGTTTCTCAGGTGAGAACTATGATCAATGAATTTCTATTGTATATAAATTACCTAGTTTAGGTATTTTGTTATAGCAACCTAAATGGACAGACATCTTATGTAATGACTTGTACATTAACCATTTTTTAGGCACATTGTGTCATAGTAAATTATTGGCTGGAGGAAAATTGAATAATTATGTGATAGTTGCTTATGGTCATGACTCTTTCATTTATCTTTCATTACTCTTTCATTTCTTTCCTTTGGCTTTATCATGCCAAAGGAAAGAAAAAGAAAATATAACAACAGCAAATTGTTAGTCATAACTTTCATTATGGTTAGACATGAACAGAAAGCTGAAAAAAGTGTTAGACTCTTCTTAATGTATGATTTTGGGCCATTAATTCCCCAGAGATATTTAGAATAGAGTCAATAGAGCCAAAGATGATTGGTTATGGTCATGACTCTTTCATGGTCAGAAGATACAAAATAAGCTTAAACTGAACAGAAAGGGTCCCCTATCTCAACAGAAATTAAGATTTCTATCTGGTCTTTTTTAAAGCAATGTTCTTGATATCCCTGGCTATTATTTAAATTTAATTAAGTAGAAATGACTAACTCAAAGATTTTCAGTCTCCAAGGTGCCTGTGGCCACAGGTGCTCAAGTTTCTGTATCAGACTTTACTAATCAAGCCCTTGTGATTCAAAATAGTCTGTGGGCTGACAGATGGCATCAGCTGGGGGCTTGAAAGAGACTCAGACATCAGTCACCTCCCCACATCTTTGGAAGCAGAATTTGCAGTTTTATTAACAGAGGCAATTGATATGTACCCTCGAGGTTGAGAAGCATCTCATGCTGTCTCTGATTACATTTTGCTCACCAGTGAGCAGAAAATTTGTATTTTTAAACCTATTCAAATTTAAGTCTAATTATTAAAGGATGTAAGAGATATTTTTAATTAAGCTCTTATTTATTTTTATGATTTTAGGCATTAAAAGACTGAACAGAGGGGAAAACATTCTCTATCCTAAGAAAATTCTTTTAAAATGACAATTGGCATAAGAGGAATACTAAGTGCCACAGCCCACCAAAAAAATCCACCTTCTCTTTACCAAATTTAGAATCACCTTATTTTTTGTGCTTATTTTACAAAAAAATGAATTTCATTGCTTATATGTCATTGAATTCAACTATAGCTCACAATTACTCTCCAGCTACTGATTCACTGGGGAAAAAAACAATTCTCTCATGCCCATAGAGGAAAAGTACATTTTGGAAAGTTATTAAGAGAATGGAATCCTGATCTCCAAGGCAAAGTACCTAGGTTTAACACTTCTTCAAAGTGCAGAGCAAGAAATGGGAATGAACAAATTACCAAGATGAGGAATTGGCCTTTACCGTTGAGTTTTTCTAGAGTCTTAACTCATGGTTAAGAAGTTAGCTAATTTTGTGAGTCTTGGTAAGAGACAAATGTGATCTCTTGTTTTAAAGGTGAAAGTGCCAATATCTTTGTCAAGGTACCTTGCAGCTAAGGCACAGGGAAGTGATACAGATTCTTCCATCTCATCAGAGTTTAGAGGCTGGTGGCACAAAAAGCCAGAGGAAGTACAGACCTGAGCACTGGGCA
This sequence comes from Dolichotis patagonum, assembly GCA_004027295.1. Taxonomy (NCBI): domain Eukaryota; kingdom Metazoa; phylum Chordata; class Mammalia; order Rodentia; family Caviidae; genus Dolichotis; species Dolichotis patagonum. The sequence goes on from PVJX010030212.1 coordinate 13,875, forward strand.
CCAACTCAACAGTAAAAACCAGAAAGTCTGTGCTCAGCAGCAATGATGGTGATGTGTTTACCAAGTGAGACTGCAAGGCAGTATTGTTGTGGTATAGGAGTCCCAGAGATCCTTTACGCAACCACATGATGTCCAAAAAGATGAATTAGATAAGATACAGAAAATGCAGCAAAGGTAAACATTTATTGATGACAGGAAAGAAATACAAGAGAGCGGTCCAGTGAACAGTCTTGTCTGCATTGGCCTCCACCTCATGCAAATATGATGTTGGTATAATCGACCCACTGGAAACTCAGTTGGCCTCTTACCATATATGAATAAAGGATCAGAAACATTGTTTTTGAATGGTAACTTCCATGTGTACATAAAGGATTGGGATTAATATTTTCTAATTGGTCTAGAACAGCCCCATCCTTCAAACACTGGCAGATTCAAGTGAAGGAGTGAGAATGTTGTTTTCTGAGTGGTTCAATGTACTCTACTCAGGAACCATAAGCCTGGACTCATTTTGGTCCAGTATTCTGTGCATGTCTTCATTTTTGGCTCAACCCAAAGCTGTGGGTTTTTATAACATTTAACACATTCTGCCTGCTTGCTTTTCTGGTCCAGTCAAGCCCTGATCTCCTACCATACTTTGAGTTATTTGTTGTATTATAGAACCAAGGGCCAATTTCCGCTCCTTTAATCTTTATTTATTAAAAGCATAATTTGTGTTTTCTTCTAATCAACCAGGATCTTTGAGAGTGACTTTTACTAAAATCTGTAACTCTTCACTTAGATCTGCAGATAGGTTTATTTATCTATTGTAACCAAAATTAGAACAGAGCTCCACCTTCATTTTCTATCATTTATTTCCTTAAAATTTGTATAAAGGTATGTTATTCATTTAGGAAAATTTGTCAGAAGAAAAGTTGTTAGTCCTAAATTCACCTAGTCTATCTCATCCTCCTTCAAGACTGAAGACACCAAGGTAAGAGTAACTGAAGTAATTCTCAGAATTTATGGGGACATCTGATTACCAGCTTTTATTAGGCCTAGTTCCAGACACCTTACACTGAACGGAGCAATATTAGAAGTCTCCAGATCATAAATTCCAACTTATAATCACCTGAATTCTAGAAAAAGCAAAACTTAACAGGACTGAGACTTCCTCAAGGAGAAACACTCATCTGATGGGGAGCAAAGTGAACCTATGCCCTGAAGATTCCTCTAGAGTTATGGAAACAAGACCTGAGATAATTATCAACTGGATCTGCCCACCTCTGCTAATCCTTAGAAGCTGGTCTTCTACCTGATTGAATCTTTGCTATCTCCTCAAGCTAAAGTCTTTATCATTTTTAATTACTTGCCAATTAAAGCTTTTATCCTGAAATTCATATGTTAGTTTTAATTTCTATTTTCACTAAAATAAAGGCCCATGCTACGTGGTGATACTTGAGACCCTGATCTCAATTCTATTCTGCAGGTTTCCCCAAAATTCCCTTAGATCAACTTTCTAAAGCTTCTGTTGATAATAACTAATACTGTCAACAGACACTGTGACTGTATTTGAATTAAGCAACTCCAATTATGAGTATCCTCACTTTACAGTAATATGTCTTTATGGACCAAATATGCTTTCTTGGCTTTGGGGCCATTTTCTTTGGTGGAGAGAGCACCATATCACCACTTTTGTCTATAAGAGTACATTTGCCTAGTGTGACATGATTCTGTGCACAATTTGCCTTCCACTTCCAGTGTTTAAGTCAAATGTAACTAATGGCTTATCATCACTTACTAAAATTCTAGAGCTTTGGTAATGTCTGTTTCTGTGGGCCTCATGAGAGTTTGTACATCTAAAAAGAAATATTTTTCTCTTTAATAAATTGGTCTTAAAGCAAATTTGGATTTTTAAAAAATTAGTATCAATATCCATTGATTTATTTTTTCAGTTATAGTGTGGCAATTAGGTATTTGCAATACTCTTTCACACACAGATTTGAAAGCCTTTCCCATTTTATATCATCATAGGTCTTACTAATTACTTACTTGAAAGACTATATCCTATAATAAAATATACACAGATCAAGTACTCTGCTTCTAAAATTACAGAGAAAATCAAGATAAAGCATATAAGCTTCAGTGATTACATCAGCACCATAAGTTCCATGTTACCAAAGTAGTTCCTTGTCAAATGTCAGATTAAATAACATGGTATTAAGCAGTCTAATACAAACAACAATATCAAGAAAACTTATAAATATTAAAAACTGCCATTAAACTCTAGGCCTTAGACTAGAGTTTCTCATTGAAGTGTAAGCTGCACAAAAAGATAGATTTTGGGCCAGGGATTTAGCTCAGTGACATAAGTGCCTGCCTGGCAAGTGCAAGCTCGTGAGTTCAAAGCCCCTTAGCAAAAAACATAAAATAAAATAAAAAAGATGGATTTTCTGTTTTATTTACATATATATGCCAGATACTAAAAAAAAATTATTGAATGAGTATAGTGTGTGTTAAAAGTATTGACAAACAAGCCTCATTTCACAAAATCTAAGTGAGAATCTTTGTTGGTAGAGTGGGAAAATCGAAAGTTTTAATAATTTTAACATTTATCAAAAGTTGAAAGATTTTGTTAAGATTCATTCCTTACTGCATATTTATTGAAAGTACTTTGATAGTAAAATAACTAGAATTTTAGAATTTATAAGATCATCTCTCACTATGCTTCCATTAATATAATGTTTGATTACAAAAGAACTATTTTGACACAAATTAAGTTAATTGGTAAAAAGTCCAGGCCTACAGAAACTCCCATGTTATTGTCTGTTCCATACAGAAAGTAGTGACTTGTTTCTCTCCCAGTGTTGAAGGCATTCTTATGTCCCTCATTGATTTTGATCAACTCAGATTAGTTTAGTGCACACAGTTTACCTGACATAGATTGTGTGTAAATAAAATCAGATACAAGTATTAGGAGTAGGGACTATAGAAAGAAATGAGATAATAAAAAACAATATGGCCATATATAACCAAAGAAATATAAAATAAAATGTAAACTCCCTGTGAATTTCTCAAACACTCAAAAAGAAAATGGAATATTTCCTATAAATAAAGAATCTAATAACTCCAAAGAAAAAGAAAAGTTAATGTATGTTATGAATGTGCCTGGAAGATGGAAGAAAGACATTTCGTAAAGAATGGAGCGCAAACGACACTGTTTAATGAATAAGCCAACAAGGAAAGTTAGAGTACCAGTTTTGAATAAAATTTAAAGTGCACACAAGAGAGAGTTTGAACAACTGGCAACTTGATTTAAAAATGAAAGCAGGAGAAAAAAGCATGGGTAGCTATACTATTCTCAATGTAAACTTCAATATAAGACTCATCAAAGAGATCAAGAAAGCTGCTATATATTTGGCTTTTTAAAATTTTATTGAAAAAGAAAACAAAAAACCCCAAACAAAATAGAAAAAATGGTAGCAACAATACAAAATTCCAAGAAAAAAAAAGAAAAGAACAAAAAATACTAAGAAATCATTACTTGATAACTTATATACTGTCATCCTGGAAATAGTTGTTCAAGTTACAAAGTTAAAATATACAAAGTACACATTCAAGCAATGAGACTGTTAACAGTTCTGCTCCATGATCTAACAAAAACAGTAATATGGTCATTCATCTTACACACTTAAACATACAAGCAATTATATCATTTAGAGTACTTTCTTTTCCTCTCTTTTTTACAGAATCAATTACAAATTTTGGGTATTATTGCTTCTACAGTTCTTATTACTTTTTACACTAGAGACAGGATGCAATATTTATAAAAATGGTTCTTATTTATTTCATTAATGAGGATAGTTTCAAGTTGTTTCCATTTAACTATGAAGGCCTCAAGATCATCCTTATTCATAGCTGAGTAATACTCCATTGCATAAAGATACCACATCTTTTTAATCCACTATGTGGTTGATGGGCATCTTGGTTGTTTCCAAGACTTAGCTATTACAGATTGTGCTGCTATGAACATGAATGCACATATATCACTGTGATTTGAACTTTTCAGTTTTTCTGGGAAAATACCCAGGAGGGGAATAGCTGGGTTGAATGGAGCTTCCAGTCCTAGACTTCTGAGAATTCTCCATACTGATTTCCATAGTGGATGCACCAGTCTACACTCTCACCAACAGTGGAGCAGTGTTCCTTTTTCCCCACAGCCTCGCCAGCGTTTGTTATCAGTTGTTTTCTTGATGGCAGCTATTGTTGCAGCAGTGAGATGAAATCTCAATGTTTAATTTGCATTTCACAAATGACCAGTGATGGTGAACACTTCTTCATGTATTTATTTTCCATTTGCATATCTTTATCTGAGACCTGAGTGTTCATCTCAGATGCCCATTTTTGGAGAGGGTCTTTGAATTTGGGTGGTTTGATGATTTTCAGTTCTTTATATGTTCTTGATATAACTTCTTTGTCTGAAGGGTTGCTGGCTAAAATTGTTTCCATTCTGTGGGTTTTCTTTTCACTCTGTTGGTGATTTCTTTTGAAGTGCAGAAACTTTTCAATAATATGAGATCCCAGTTGTTGATTCTCTGAAGTGTTTCCCATGCAGTTTGCATTTTGTTCATGAATTCTCTGCTTACCCTATGTCTCCAAGACTTCTACCTAACCTATCTTCCAGTAGATTTAGTGTTTCTATTTTAATGTTTATGTCTTTGATCCATTTAGACTTTAGTTTTGTGCATGGTGATAGGCATGGATCTAGTTTCAGTCTTCTGCATGTGGAGAGCCAATTTTTCCAACACCATTTATTAAGGAGGCTATCCTTCCTCCAGTGAACATGTTTAGCCCCTTTGTCAAATATCAGGTGGCTGAGTGTCTTTGTACTTATACTTGCATCTTCTAATCTGTTCCATTGATCCTCAGACCTATTTCTTTGCCAGTACCATGCTGATTTTATCACTGTGGCTTTGTAGTACAGTTTCAAGTCAGGAATTGAGATGCCTTCTGCCTTGTCTTTATTGCCCAGAATTGCCTTTGCTATTCTATGTTTCTTCTGTTTCCAAATGAATTTTAGGAGTGTTTTATCTACATATGTGAGGTGTGTTAATGATACTTTGATTGGGATTGCATGAAATCTGTATAACAGTTTTTGGAGTATGGCCATTTTCACAATGTTGGTTCTTCCTAGCCAAAAGCAAGGAATATCCTTCCATTTTCAAATATCCTCTTCAATCTCCTTTTTTTAGCATAGCATAATTTTCAGCATGAGTGTCTTTTACATTCTTAGTTAGATTGATTCCTAAGTATTTCATTTTTTTAGATGTAATTGTGAAGGGCGATATTTCCATAACTTCTCTCTCAGTGAGTTTCTTGTTTGTGTACAAGAATGCTATTGATTTTTGCGTGTTGACTTTCTATCCAGCTACACTGCTGAATTTGTTTATTACCTCTAGCAGTCTTTTAATGGAGTTTTTTGGGTCTTCTATATAGGGTATCAAGTCATCTGCAAATAGTGGTAGTTTAGCTTCTTTCTTTCCTATCTTTATTCCTTTTATTTCTCTCTCTTGTCTGATTGCCCTGGCTAGTGTTTCCAGAACTATATTGAAAAGGAGTGGTGATAGTGGGCATCCTTGTCTTGTTTTGATTTTAAAGTGAAAGATTTTAGCTTTTGTCCATTTAGTATAATACTGGCTGTTGGTTTGTCATAGATAGCCTTTATAAGATTGAGTTAAACACTGTGTATTCCGAGTATCTGAATGGTTTTTATCATGAACATGTGTTGGGCTTTATCGAAAGCTTTTTCTGCATCTATTGAGATGACCATGTAGTTTCTGTTTTGGGCTCTGTTAATATGGTGTACCACATTTATTGATTTGCATATGTTAAGCCATCCGTGCATTCCTGGAATGAACCCCACTTGGTCATGATGTATAATCTTCTTGATGATTTGCTGCATTCTATTTGTCAGTATTTTATTGAGAATCTTTGCATCAGTGTTCATTAGTGAGACTGGCCTATAATTCTCCTTTTTGGTTGGGTCTTTCTCTGGTTTTGGTATGAGAGTTATGCTTGCCTCCAGGAATGATTTAGGGAGGACTGCTTTCTTTTCAATTTCATTGAAGATTTTAAGGAGCATTGGCATCAAATCTTCTCTAAATTTCTTGTAGAATTCAGCTGTGAATCTATCAGGATGTGGACTCTTCTCTGTTGGTAAGTTTTTTATTACATTTTCAATTTCAATAGCTGATATTGGCTTATTGAAAATGATTATATCTTCTTGGTTGAGTTTTGGTAGTTCATATGTTTCTAGAAATCTGTCCATTTCCTATGTGTTTTCCTCTCTATGTGAGTAGAGATTCTTAAAGTAGGTGTTCATGATCTTTTGAATTTCCATGGGATCTGTAGTAATTTCCCCCTTTTCAGTCCTTAATGCATGAATTTGGGTTTTTTTCTTTCTTTTTCTTTATAAGGTTAGCTAGAGGTTTGTAAATTTAGTTTATTCTCTCAAAAAACCAGCTTTGTGATTCATTAATTCTTTGTATTTTTTTTTAGTTTTGATTGCATTGATTTCTGCTCTAATCTTTACTGTTTCCTCTGTTCTATGAGCTTTAGGTTTAACTTGCTCTTTTTTTTTCTTGTCTGCCATATATTTGTTAAGGGAAAACAATACCATTAGGACTGTACCAAATACAAGGGCATTTACCTATGTAAAACAAATATTAATGGACACAAAAAGTCAAAAATCAAATAATCAGTAATACAATTGTGATGGGTGACCTTAGTATCCCCCTGCCAAAAATAGGTCTTCTAGACAAAAAATCAACAAAGAAATATCAGAACTAAACCAAATATGTGAAAAAATGGACTTAGTAGAAATCTACAGAATATTTTACCCTAAAACATCAGAATACATATTCTACTCACCAGTGAATGGTATGTTCTCAAAAAATAGACTATATACTAGCAGAAATGCTTAAGTAAATGCAAAAGATTGGAATTATTTCATGCATATTAACAGACTATAGTACAGTAAAATTGGAAATAAATGGCAGAAGAAAACACAAGAACTCCATAAATACGTGCAAATTGAATAACACCCTTGAGCAACCAGTGTATTGCAGATGAAATTAAAGAAAAAATTAAAGTGTAGATACAATTAAATGATAATGCTGGTACAACATATAGGAGCCTATGATATATGATGAAATCTGTTTTAAGAAGAAAATCAATAGTCTCATCAGAAAACAGGACAAGCTAAACTAGAGAACAACCTAATGTCAAACCTCAAACTTCTAGAAAAAGAACAAATCAACCCTAAAACTTCTATAAGGAAGGATATTTTAAATATCAAAACAGAACTTAATACAATTGAGACTAAGAATACAACACAAAAATAAATGAATGGAAGAGTTGGTTCTTTGGAAGATTAAATAAAATTGAAAACCCATAGCCAACCTAATCAAATTCATGCAATTAGGAATAAAAAGGTGAAATCAGGACATTCCCTGCAGAAATCCAGAAGGTCATCAATACTTACTTTGAAAACATTTACTCTAATAAGATGGAAAATACAGAAGAAATGGACTAGATACAAATGAATTACCTAAGTTGAATCAAGAAGATACAAAAATTCTAAATATTCTAATTCCAAATTAATGAAACTGAAAATGTAATTAAAACTTACCAATAAAGAAAAGGACAGGTCCTTATGGATGCACTGTTGAATTCCACAGAAATTTAAAGAAGATATAATGCCATTACTCTTCAAACTCCTTAAGAAATTGATGGGGAAATGATACTCCCAAAGCATTACTGGATGCAAGTATTATGTTGGTACCAAAACCAGAGAAGGACCCAAGCAAAAAATAGAAAAAGAAGCCAATCCCCTTAATGAACATAAATGCAGAACTCCTCAAATAGATAAACAGAATGCAGAAAATCATCAAGAAGATTACACACCATAACCAAGTAAGATTAATTCCAGTGATGCATGGGTGGTTCAATATATGCCAATCAATAAATGTAATATATCATATTAACAGAACTAAGTAACAAAATCACATGTTTAGCTCAATAGGAGCAGATGAAGCATTTGACAAATCCCAACACCCAATCAAGATAAAAGCCCTATAGAATATTGGAATAGATGAACATTATCTCAATCAGATAAAACTCATCTATGACAAACCAATACTTAACTCCATACTGGATGGTGAGAAAGTGAAAAACTTTTCTCTGAAATCAGGTTTAATACAAGGATGTCCACCATCACTACTTTTGCTCAATATATCTCTAGAAACATTAGCTAGAGCAAATTGAAGAAGAAAAAAATAAAAGAATAAAGACAAGAAAGGAAGATGACTTATCTTTATTTGCAGATGACATGATACTCTACC
>PVJX010030213.1:0-22233 GCA_004027295.1 Dolichotis patagonum
AATAGTTGTGTCATTAGCCCCTATCTACTAGCCTGCCTGGCACACTGTAGGAACCCATCAACTATCTGTTGAATCAAGGAATACTTGGGAAAGGAGCAGAGAGAACGGGATGGATAATCCATTTCTGAGACAGCCCCTCTCTGAATGACTAGGGTTGATTGCAGCTTTTGAAAACAAGGACTGCCAGCTTTTACTTGCCATGTCCACTGCACCCATTAGCTATTGTTGACATATTTGTCACTCAAGTCATTCTCATAATGAGTATCAATTAGGGCTCTGGCTACAAGTGTAGAAATCAATTTAAGCTAACGTAACCAAAATAAGAATTCACTACCATGTGGAACCCACACAACACAGTTAGAAAGGCACTAAAATCAAATTGAAGTTGTTAAGTTATTAGAACGCTGGGGAATCCTCTCCTCCACCCCCACTTTTCTCTGCACAATTCTTTCTTTCTTTGAAGATCAGCTTTCTGCTCACCTGCTCCTTGCTATTTCTGAGCTTTTATGTTTCTGCTGCTCTATACCCAACATGCAGCTGGAATCTCATAGAATGCAAACTCTGAGTGTCCTGGGAAAGGGATTCTGATTGCCCATGAGTGCTCAAACCTGGACAATTACCTGTGGCCAGTGTGGCAACAATGAGTGCATAAACAGCCTCTCTGAGAAGCTACCATCATGAAAAGTGGGCTGTGGGGAAGGGAGTTTGAAGGGACAAAGCCTGGTGATAGGAGAAATTGTTGGCTTGTTGGGTAGTCAGATACCCCCAAAAACACCCACTACAAGAGTTGTTATCTACCAAGATGTGTTCAATCTCAGATGCTCCTGGGCATCTTTTCTATCTGCTTCTTACAATCAGTTTCCACCCAGAGGGTCACAGGCTTGGTGCTGACTCTGGAATTCCTGGAAAATGATGCTGAATGCTGAACTAGGATCTTATGGCAGGAAAAAAGAGAAGAGAAGTATTTGATGCCATAGAGAGAGAAGTAGATGAAGGGAAGCATATTTGAAGCATCAAAGCATGCTGCATTATTTCTAAGAGAATTGGATTAAGAAAAAAGTATTTATTAAGCCTGAAACCTTGATGGATTATTTGAAGTTGTTGCCTTTGAATCATTTTTTAAAACCAGATGATTGAGCCACCCAACAGGTCCTTTTGTTACACAATTAATCGTACTTCATTGTTAATATGGTAGTTGAAATGATGTCATGTTTCTGATTATATTGATAAAATAGCCTGTTTTTCTGCCCTTACACTGTTTTATGAAACATTACGCTCCAACACTGGTGCTTGAGCCTATAGCAATAGATCCATCAATATATTGAATTAAAAATAAGCAGTTTAGGGCCAGGGATAGAGCTTAGCAGCACAGAGCCTGCCAGGCAAGCACAAGGTCCTGTGTTCGAGTCCTGCTACCAAAAAAAAGCCAGTTTAAACCAGTTGTGGCAGCCCACACCTGCAATCCTAGCACTCAAGAAGCCAAAGCAAGAAGATTGCTGTCAGTTGAGGTCAACTGGGGCTACATAATGAGTTCAAGGCCAAACTGAACTACATAGTGAGACCCTGTCTCATAAAACAAAACAACAACAACAAAAAAGGTTTAATTTCTCAGAAGAAATACAAATGGCCAATAAATACATGAAAAAAAATTTTCAACATCTCTGGCCATTAAAGAAATATAAATTAAAACAACACTGAGATTTCATCCTACTCCAGAAAGAATGGCCATCATCAAGAAATCAAATAATGGCCGGGGATTTAGCTCAGTGGTGTAAGTGCCTACCTGGCAAGTGCAAGGTTGTGAGTTCGATCCCCAGTACAAAAAAAAATCAAATAAATTCTGGAGAGGCTATGGGAAAAAAGGAATCCTCTATGTTGCTGGTAGGAAGGTAAACTAGTAAAACCACTATGGCTAGCAGTATGGAGATGCCTCAAAAAACTAAAACTAGAAATTCCATTTCATCCAGGTATGCCCTTCTAGGTATCTTCCTGAAAGAGTTAAAGACAGCATAGTACAGTGATATATGCATGTTGATGTTTACAGCAGCACAAATTATAACTAAATCTTGGAAGTAGCCTGTATGCCCATCAGCAGATAAATGAGTAAAGAAAATGTAATATTTACATACCGTGGAGTACCACTCTACCATTAAGAAGGATAAACTTGGCCATCTGGGCCAGATGCCCCCAGAAGCCCACCCCCGAGGGCCTGGAGGAGAAGAGACCACACCTGAGGCCCCACCACCCAGCACCTCTCCACCCCTCCAGGAACCTGGGATCAGAGGAACCCAGGTGCCTAGCCCAATCCCTTGCACTGAGCAATGGGCAGCCAGTGCAGGGAATGCCTGGGACTCAGCAACTGGCTGACTCAGAGGAACACAGGAAAATGTCAAGATGAAGGAGCCAGTCTCAGACATCCAGCCCACCCAGAACAAGTCCAGGAGACATAGACACAAAAGAAATTAGATGTCACACACTGGAAATTTCTGAAATGATAGCAACTGAAGTAAAAAAACAACTTAGTGCCTATATTGTTTGATTAACTTTATATGCCTATATCTCGTAGTCTGAGCAACTATTTAGAGGATAACTGTGCAATATAGTAACTATTGTTGATTTCCTACTGTCTTGTTTTTGAAATCCATTATCGTTCTCACTGTTTTATTTTGTTTCATTTTACTGTTTTGTTTTATTCTCTTTAAAATAAAAAAAAAGGATAAACGAGTCATTTGTAGGAAAACAGATGAGTCTTGAGACCATAATGTTAGGTGAAATAAATCAGACAGAAGACTAAATGATCTCTCTTATATGAGACACCCAAAGTATAAATAAAGAGCAAACTAAAAGATAGATAATAGGAAACAGGGAGATAGATATTTTGCAAATGAGAAGGGAACCAAGACATGGCGGGAGGGGGAGGTAGAGGGGAGGGGAGATAGAGGGGAAGGAGATGATAAAAGAATTGAGATGTGTTATGCACATGTACCAACTCCCCACACGGAATGTTATTATTATATATGGTAAACATGCACTAATAAAAAATTTTTAAGATAAGCGGTTTAATTTATATGTTTAGTTTTAAATTTTATGGAATGATATCATGCAAGAGAGCACAATAGGAATATTAATGGCAAAAACAAACTAGAAAAAAGTAATATGGAGATTGGTGCGGTGGCATAGGCCTTTAATCCCAGCACTCTGGAAGGTTGAGGCAGGAGGTCTGTAAATTCAGGCTCAGCCTGGGCAGTTTAGCAAGCCCCTGTCTCAAAATAAAAATATTTAGCCAGGCATGGTGGCACATGCCTGTAATCCCAGCACTTGAGGGTCACCACAAGTTCAAGGCCAACCTTGGCTACATAGAGAGACCCTGTCTCAAACTACCAAAAAAATTTTTAAGTAAAATTTTAAAAATTTAGAATGGCCTAGGAATTTAGCTGAGTAAGAAGGTCTTGGGTTCAGTCTCCACAATCACACACACACTCACACACACACACACACACACAGACATATAGTATATTGGTTTGTGCTGTATCTCTGTTAACTCATGATTCAAACCCTGTTTCTTCCTCTTAATTAGTTGTGTGATTTTCAACAAAACAACTTTTTGTGATTTCAACAACAAAAAAAATGTTAACTGTACTTGTCCATGAGGAGTTGGGTGAGATTTACTTAAAACAATAGAGTATATTAGGAACTGTGCGTGGTTGTAAGCAACAGGATCCCTGACTAAACAGCTGTTTTAGTCACTTTCTCATTGCTAGTACAAAATAATCATCATCCACAAATTAAAGGAGGAGTGGCTTGTTTGGGCTAACAGTTTGTAGAGATTCAGTCCATGGTTTGCTGGCTCCAAGGCAAGCAACATGGCAGAGGGGCGTGGCAGGCAGGAAAAAGCAAGGCGTTAAGGGAGGAAGTGGAATAGGGACCCTTTCAGGCCACACCCACAGTGACCAGCCTCTTCCAACCAGGTTTCAGCTCCCACTTTCACAAACCCATCAGTGGACTAATTTAGTGATGAGTATCACACCCCCATGATCCAGTCCCTTCCCAGAAGGCCCACCTATGAGCATGTGAGGCTTTGGGGAGGTGTCTAGCTATAAACCATAACATCTAGATATAAACTATAGCACCAGGAAATGTTTTCTAACTCACCAAGGAGCCCAAAGTCACCAGCCTTGCTTAAGGGACTGAAGGATTTCAAAGCTGAGGTCTTTGTAATTCCCACAATCTTTCTCTCTCATGAGGCCAACATAGCTGCTGCAGCCTCAGCCATAGTGCTCTTAGTCCTAACGGGGAAAAGAAGGAGGGGTGGTGACCAAGTTAAGAAAGCAAAAACTTTCCAGAATGTTTAAGTCACAACTGAGTGCTGTAACAAACAAGACCCAGTCACCAGTGAATTAATACAAAAGGAAGTTTAGCTTATTTTTCACTCTTCCCAAGGTCATTTGACAGTAAACAATGGAGGTTAAGGGGAGAAAATGGGATGCAGCTCTTCTCAGCAAAATCCTGCAGGAGTCAATTTAGAATTAGGGCTCCCAGGGTCCCATAAGGCATTTACAGCTCCGGCCAACAGGAGGGCAAAGAATGGGAGTCGAGGGAATTGTGTCAGAAGGTTTTGGATCCAGTCTAGATTGAGGTACCATATTTTTGCCACATTTTATTGGCCATCATGAATGCAAGGGGAGCTAGAAAATATAGTCCCTAAATAGACAGTTCTTCCCTGAAACATCTCAACACCAAGGAAGGAGAGCGAGACCGTCAGGGATATTGCTAGCTATGGCTGCCACATGGGAAACCCACAGCAACTTCTACACAGATTGTATTGTCTAGAACCATGATGCTAACCTCCCCAGGCTGCAGTAAAGGCTGGGAATGTAATTTTCTGCTGAAATCATGGCAACTCCAGTATCTTGGGTTTCTCTTAGCAAGGGAGAAGAGAAGATACTGTACAGGAGACTAGCAGTGTCTGTCACTTATGGGAAAAGTGCTTAGCTTGGTATCTGGCTCATAAAAAATAATCCTTAACTTCTGGCTACTGTTGCTGCCATGATATCTTTCTTGGCTGTCTCTTCCACTGTGAGCTACTAACTTGGTATTCTGAGTTTAAATTCTAGCTTGGCCCCCTGCTATCTTCTCTGGATTTGAAATAGAAAACAGGAAACATTAAACCCATCTCACAAAGGCGTTGTGTGGATACATTGCCATAGTAAACTTGACCAAGCCAATCAGGTATCCTTTCACGTGTGCTCTATTATACGCCTACTAGTAAATCTGAGTTGCCTGTGGAAGCAGCTCAAATGCCCATTGTACTCGTTTCCTCCAACTGCCATAACAAAATTCCTCAACCCAGGTGGCTGAAAACACAGAGACTTCCTCTCTCATGGTTCTGGAGACTTGGAGTCTGAAATCAGGGCATAGCATGGCCATGCTCTCACTCAAGCTTCAGGCAAGAGTCTGTCCTGCCTGTTGGCCCTGGGAGCAGGGGAGCTGGCGTGATTGGAGCTCAGAGGCCTTGAACTGCGGCACTGAATCCGGATCCCCATCATCACATGGCCTGTGTGTTTTTTCTATCTCTAAACTATGATGCTACTTTACTAATGAGCTATTGTACTTTGAGTAACAAAGCAGGCGGCTGTTTTTGCATATGTTTCTGAATGTTCTTTGCAGCCAGATAAGACAGACAAGTGACGTCAAACTCCACCTTGAACTTCCCAAAGCACAGACAATTTAATCCATATTGCAAGTCTGGCTTTGAGTTGTTGAATGGTGTGGATTCTGGAAAACACAAATGGATAAACTCGATATCGATCCCTAGCACAATTTCAGTGTGAATTAATAGTTGATCAATAGGGGTTAACATCGGTAGGGCTTAAGTTCCTACTAGGTTTTACACAGAGTGATGGAGTTAGCATCCAAGAAGAAATTAGAGGAGACTGGACTGAAGCACTAGTTATTCCACTGCCTTGGTACCTGGCCTCCAACAGGCACTTCTACTCTCTTATCCTCAGTCTCCTGGCCTACAAAACACTTAGCTTTGACTCTCTCAAAGTGATCTTAAATTCTAAGGTCCCAAAATACATGTCTGAAGTCACATCAGCTGCTTTTCCTTCTTTGAGGGAAAGCATCTCTTTGGGAGGGGGGTGAACAATGTCTATTGGCTATTTATTGTTTTCTACTTATTTTTTCTTGTAATAAAATCAATCAATGCAAAATAATAATCATCATTTTAACCACTTATAAGTAACAATTTGGTGGCATTAAATACATTTATAATGCTGTGTAACCATCATCACTATCTATATTCAAAACATTTTCATCACCTCTAACAAAAACTCTGTACCCACTAAACAATGACTCCATCCAGATGTGTTGGCACATGCCTATAGTCCCAGCACTTCAGAGGCTGAGGCAAGAGGATCACCTTGAGTTTGAGGCAAGCCTGAACTACATGGCAAGATCCTATCCTTTTTTAAAAAAAAATGATTCCAGCTACCTCTTCCTTTAACCTCTAATAAACTCTACTCCACTTTCTGCCTCAATGAATGTGCCTATACTAGGTTACTCTAAGTACCTCATATAAGTAGAATCATATTTTCTTCTGTGTCTAATTTATTTTGTTAAGCATGTTTGCATGTTTTCTCCCTACTATAGTGTATCTAAATTTTATTCATTTTTACATCTGACTCATATCCCCATTGTGTGCATATACCACATTTTACTTTCACATTTATCTACCGATGGCCCACTCTGTTTCCTGCAAATAATGAGTAATGCCACTGTGAGTATCAGTGCACAAATATCTGTTTGAGTCCCTGCTTTTAATTATTTTGAAAAAAAATGTTCACATCTAGGAGTGGAACTGTTGGGTAACATCATTCTGTTTTTAACCTTCTGAGGAACTGCCAGGAGACTATTTTCCACAGGACCTGCACCATCTTACATTCCCATTAGCAATGCACAGGCATTTGAATTTCTCCACATCTCTGCCAACACTTATTTTCCTTTTCTTCTTTTTATAGTCATCCTCATAGTTGCAAGGTGGCATCTTATCGTGGCTTGGGAAAAAAACATTTCTGGACTGATCAATTAGGAAAGTGCTGTATATTTTGTGCATCTTTGTTTCAATGGGTGTTTAGCACCCTGCTGGACAGGAGGGAGATGTACAATTGAATGATGGCAGATACAAGCAATTGGCCAATTACAGAACTTTAATCAGGGGTGATACCAAAAGAGGTATATCTCGAGTTGGCTCCAACATAGTCAACACTTTTGTTAATTATTTTATCAGCAATCTGGGTGAAGACATAAAAAGCATGTACATCAAACCCATAAAACTAAAATCCTAGAGAAACAGCTGTCAAAAGTAATAAAACTCTGGACAACAAGTTAAAAGACATTGATGACATTCACCAAGGAGTTATGGAAAATTCCAATTTGTCTCCCAAAATGTTATGTCCACTCAGAACCCCAGCACATGACTTTCTTTGAAGACAGCTTTTGGAGACACAATTTGTTAAAATGAGATCATACCGAGTTGGGAGGAGGGTAGGTCCAATATGACTGGTGTCCTTATAGAAAAGGAGGTGCTGGCTAGGCAAGGTGGCTCATGCCTGTAATTCCTGCACTCAGGAAGCTGAGGCAGGAGGATCACTGCAATTTCAAGGCCAGCCTGGACTACATAGTAAGTTCAAAACTGGCCTGGACTGCATAGCAAGACCTTGTCTCAGAAGGGAAAAAAAGGAAAGGAAAGAAGGAAAGGAGACACAGAAACACACATGCAGAGGGAGGGTGTTTATGTGATGATAGTGGCCACAACTGGAGTGCTGTGCTGCAGGCCAAGGGTGGCCAAGGCTGGTGGGACCTGCCAGATGCTAGGGACAGGCAGGAAAGAATCTCCTCTAAAGCCTGCAGTGCTGCCTACGCCTTGACAGCGATTGAATAAATTTCTGTTGTTTTAAGCTGAAACAACGAAAACAAAAATGAAATGTGCCATGCGCCTTATGTGCACCTCTTTCTATGTCCCTCTCCAGAGCTGTATTGATTTTGCCACTTTCCACATGTTTCATTCCACAGAAAGTGTCTCTGGGTCTCTCGCCACCCCCTCCTTCCTTTTAAGCAGTTACACTTCTTTTTGAGATGACCCTTTCCTGGCCCCCATCAGTCCCCAAGTCAGCAGGCTGTTTCTCTTGCTTCCAGCTGCCCCAGGGTTAAATACAAATGTCTGTTATATTAACCGAGACAAAGAAGATGAAAATGGAACTGAAAGAAAGTTTGCCTAATTTGTAAAATAAAATGAGTTTCGATCTCAGTGGCTTATGTATTATTCTTGTGAAGACTGGGTTTTTACATCGATCATCTGTTCCCTGGCAGTCAAGTGTAGAATACGGTGAAGTTAGAAATGTAATTGTGTAGACATAAAAAATTGCATCTCGATACCCATCATCGGGACACTTTTCGCAAAATGCTGTCTCAGTGTCCTTCAGTGCAATAACGATATCAATTGAGAATGTAACAGAAGCAACTTAAATGTTATGCTTCGTTTGCTGCCACTAAGCCTAATGTGCCTCCAAGCAAGGCTATTGCTCATGACATAAGGTTCTGTCAGGGAGGCTGGAAACACTTCAAGACCATTAAAATAAAATGCCAGCCATTCCCGCTGTTCAGATATTCTTCAACTTCTAATGTAAGGCACCAACACCTAAGAATGTAATTGTGTTATTCTCCTGATAGCTGGAATCTATCTAAGCCAAATGCCTGGGAATTATGGACTATTGGGGCTACAGGAGTCCAGAAGACAAATGAGGTGGATAAAGTGTGTTATTTCATACTGGCACATTCAACATTTGTGCTCTGTTACCGTTTTTGTGTTCAAATGTATTCAAAAACTGCCTGAAGCGTCTTTCCTCGGTTGCATTGAAGACAAGGTTGGGGAAATGCAGAAGCCACTTCCGGATCTAAAGTTAGAAATCTGAGAGAGAGAAAGACCCGCACACCTGTTCTCAGAATTATTTTCCACACTAAATTTTCTCCAAGGTTGATTGTCCATTTCTGAATCAGGACGTTGTCATCTCCGTAAAGGGCTCGCAGGCAGCTCACAATTCTCCCTCAACGAGCAAGCGGATCACAGTAAGGAAAAGGCACTGGATCAGGAAAGGGCACTTTTAAAAGCAAATGCTGTGAAAGGTGATGCTGCCCCATTACACAGGGGAATTATTTCTGTTTAATGCCTGCCTTGGGAGGGGTACACTTTAGGTTCAGAGACCCCATTGGCACATCAGGGCTTTGACTGGGACACAGTGCCAATTCAAACTGTCACATAGTACAAGAAGGGGGAAAAAGTCCAAATCAGTTTCTATTCTTTAATAGAAAGCAATACTGTAGTTTAAATTAGCAAGGCGCTGCTGAACCACTATTTAAAGTGCGTTTGCACTGACATCCCAAGAAAGGAGGTTTTTTTCTTGTTTAATTGCACTGTCAGTGTGGAACGCTTTCACTTAAAACCATTCTGAGGTAGACCTTTTAATAGAAAGTGACAATTTAAATTGCCATGATAGCAGCGTAAATGGTGCTTAAAGTCATTACTAACCTGATGTCGCAGTTGGCTCCAGACCAGTTTGTTAAAGCCGAAGAAAAGGTGTTGGGGGAAGGGAGGAAAGTAACTAGATGGTGAATCATTAATTCCTTTTATATTCATTGTAATAACATTAGCTGTGATGAAGTCATCTGGCTCCCAATGGATGTAATGTACATTTCTATTGAATGCCACGATTCCATTCTAATGTTGCCTTGATTAATGCCTATTACTGAGGAACTGCTCCAGTCACAGGCACTTATTTCTCTGGAGTTACTTTGTTTTCTTGTCTTTACTGCTAGAATCAAAGAGAGAAACTGTGGCTTCCATTTGCTGGTTTGTGTTCCAAACACAAGGGCTAGATTTATCCAGTGCCTGAAATTACTGTTCTGGAAGTAGGTTAGATTCTCCTGCCAGCTCTTGGAAGTGACTCTTGCTAGCTTTCAAGGAGTGCCATCCATAGGACCAAATGCACCTTGCGAATGCCTAAATGACGCCATTAAGCCAAGCTGATTGGTTCATCTGAAGCAACTCGTTTCCCAGACCAATATGGCAGCATCTGGGGGCTCAGTGGTTGGGGACATTATAAGATCTTGGACAGTACCGTAGTTATGAACTTGGAGAGGAGCCCACAGGTGGGTCAAGGTTGAGTTTGGAGCATTGGGGATACTGGCAGGGTGGTGGCAGAGGTTGGGAGGGATTCGTGAGGAACAGGGAAGCCCATGAGTTGGGGCCCACTCAGTCACTTTCAGTTTCTCACTTGTTTATCTTGGTTCTGAAATACACTCTTGTAAAAGTAAATTAATCATCTGGCTTTTCAGGAACACTAAGTAAATTAGCTGTTTCCAGGATTGCTGCTTCAAAATACACTGCATACTCTTTTATTATGTAAAAATTACTTCCAAGAGCCAACAATTGTAACTGGGATCATAGTAGGGAAATTTATTTCACAATTTAATCTTAAAATATTATAATTAGACAGTGTCTTAACAGTTTCCTGAGGTCATACAATTTAAAGGCTCTGAGAATGACTCTCTGACCTTTAGATATTCCCTAAATCAGACATTGCATTTTCTAAAATTGCCATCATTCCAAATCAGAGGCAACCATGATGACCATCTGGGGCATGACATAAGAGTCTTAATATGAGGATATGGGAAAGGATCACAGGAAGACCAGGAAAACTATATATGCATCTGGGTGCAGATGTGCATTATGAAGGAGAGAGACCTGATTTCTTCCATCTGGTTTACAAAGGAGTTTGCAAACCCAAAATAGTTAAGAACTACTAATCTGTTCTTACTTTGCTAAAAACTAGATGACAGAGGCCCCCAAAAGTGGTTGGTTTACCAAAGTCAGGCTGATAGCTACTGGCCAATCTACAGACTCCTTAGTTTCTTGATTCCCAATCTGAAACTGGCTTTTTAATTTTTTGTTTGTGTTTTTAGAATGGTTCTTCCTTTTGCAAGACAACTGATAACTTACTATTGTGCTATCCTGGAAGCCATGCTCCTAAGAGCCCCAGCTCTCAGCAGCACCGTTCCCTCTGGCAAAGGTGAAAGAGGCCTTATGGTCCCTGAATCAACTACTCCTGTGCTTGAGCACTTCAGTCCCTGACAGAAACCCCTGAGAGACAGATCCCCGACCATACCATTCCTTTATTCAGTCCTGTATTTTACAAGTATTTGTTGAGCTAGATGCTTAGCAATGCTTTACTTATACCTAATTTTGAATCATTTTGTCCAGTTTCACTGAAAATGATAGGAAGTTAGATCAAAGAAGACTTCAAAAAGCAGAGCTGGTGATCTCACGTTGTGAGGCATACACATGCTCCCATAGCCTGGCGGCCACGGGGCAGTGCAGATGGCTCTTGTCATACAGCAGTTCTCAGAGCCAGGAAGCAAGCAATAAATGACTTCGCCCATCGTCTGTCTGCAAACACAGAATTGGTCAGAGTCCATTTTAGAGAACTCTCCCTTTAAAGGATTGAAATATATGCCCTGAGATGAAACCATATGTCCATATGAAAACTTGTACATGTATGCACATGACAGCATTATTCATAATAACCAAAGTGTGAAAACAACCCAAATATCCATTAATGAGTGAGTGGATAAACAGAATGTGATATAGCCTCATAATGGAATATTATTTGGCTGTAAAAGGAAAGTATAAACACATGCTACCTTGTGGATGAACCTTAAAAACATTATGCTATGCAAAAGGAGCCAGAAACAAAGAACAAATAATGTATGATTCTATTGATGTGAACTGTTTAGAATAGGCAAATCGATGCAGACAGTGGGTAGATTAAGGTTGCTTAGGCCTAGAAAGGATGAGGGAGTAGCTAAGAGGGTGATAACTACAAGATAATGGGCTTCTTTTTAAACCTGGCATGGTGATGCACACTTGGAATCCCAGCTAGTCAGGTGGCTGAAGCAGAAGAATCACAAGTTTGCAATCAGCCTGGGCAATTCAGTGAGACCTTGTCTGAAAATAAAAAGTTCTAAAAAGGAGCAGATATGTAACCCAGTAATAGAGCCCTTGCTTAACATGCTTGGGACTATGGACTCCATCCCCACTGCCACAAAAGGGGGGAGGTCTGTTCAAAAGGATTCAAATGTCCTAAAATTGACTGTTGTGAAGGTTGCCCATATTTGTGAATATTGTCTTGAATAAATGAACTGTACTTGTGTGAATTACATCTCAATAAAACTGTTATTTTGAAAATATGTGCCATGTGAATCTTAACCCTAAGCTTTAGCCCTGTGGAAAATTATTTGCTTTTGTTTTTTGGTGTTTTTTTTTTCTTTTGGAGCCAAAATTCTGAAACATCACCATTCTGGGAGAAAAGATAACACAGTTTACAGCAAGCACTTGGTGATGTCTGCTCTGTTGTAACACAAAAGGCTGCAAGAAAACCTACAGAAGCACACAGGATGTCAGGTACTACCAAGGACGGGAGAAGAGAGAAGAGCTAGGAAATATATATACATACTGTGTATATATGTAGAACAATGTCCTGTGAGAAAATAAACTTGGCTGTTTTGGCTCTGTCATCCACCAGGTCAGCCACTTTAAGTAAGATAACTCCCAAAACAGGGTGGGGAAGGGCATGTGTTATAAATAGACTTGCTGTAGCTTAATGTTACAATGATCACCTAGTGAGACCCTGAGATTCAGCATAAAAGTGAATGCTTGAACGGACGGATGGATGAAGAAGCTTGCTGTATTCTGAAAGGCTGCATCTCATTGGAGGAAAACAAGTCTTGGCATCCTGCAAATGACTAGGCAGCTTTGTGTTTAAGGATCAAAGAAAAGAAACTTCATGGTAAGTTGAGCGGTAGGTAGTGGAGAAGACAACCCAAAAGCCTACAGGTGGAACAGGGTGTGATCCCTCTGTTGCCTTCAGGGGATATTGGATGAGCCCTCTGCACTGTCAAGATACTCAGGACTGAAAAAGGGACAAAGTTTGGGCACTTGAGCCAAGCTGGGCCCAGCACTTCCAGGCTTTGGATCTAAGTACCTTCAGTTTGGCTGCAGCTGCCTTTTGTATTGGTTCAGGGTCCTCGTTAGAAGAAAAGTTCCCTCCATGTAACTGGGCTTGCCAGTTGCCTTGAGTAAGGTAGGCCCAGCCCAGATCCTCTTATGGGTGTCTCCTCCTCAGGTCACTGTCATCCTGCCCAGACAACCACCCCCTGACACCTGCACACCCCACAGCATCATTTCTGAACTCACAGCTCTACAGAGAAGTGGGTGCTATGCTTTGTTTGTCAAGATGTCTCCAACACTACTGCTTAGACTATTAATTAGCTGGGTTGTTAGTGTCAAGTCTTTTCTTCTTGACTGGAATGGAAGCTCATTGAGGTCAGTGGCCTGGTTTCACTCACCTTTGGGTCTAGTACATAGGAAGGGACTAGCAAAATGCTTTAAATAAAGGTTCTTTCTCTCTCTCTCTCTCTCTCTCTCTCTCTCTCTCTCTCTCTCAAGCATATAATAGGTGCTCAGCAAATATTTGTTAAGTACCTGACCGGCAAATGTGTGATTTATAGTCAACTCCTCAGCACCCCTGCCCACTCTGACAGACCTATTTCCTAATGCCAGAGGATAGGGATTGAAATTCTAGGTAAATTGGCCAAGGAACCAGAATCTGTATTAGTAAGAGTTCTTCAGAGAAAGAGGAGGATAGGAGACTGAGAGAGACTGAGTCAACAAATTGCTTCACCCAGTTGGGGAGGCTGGAAAATCTGAAATCTACAGGCCATGCCCGCAGGCTGGAGAGCCAAGAAGAGCTGATGCTGCAGCTCACGTCTGAAGGCAGTCTGCGGCACAACGCCTTCTTCTTCAGGGGACTTCAGTCATTTTGTCCTCACAGCCCTTGGCTGATCAACTGAGGTTCACCCACAGTATGACAGTAACCTGCTTTGTCTACTGAGAAGGTGGCTCCTGAGAAAAAACTGTCTTCAGAAAGCCAGAGAAGGGTAACCTGCTCGGGACCCCTTCTGTCTCTCTTCAGACAGAAGCTTTCTTTCTCTCAATAAATATATTCTACTCTTCAAAGAAAGAAAGAAAGAAAGAAAGAAAGAAAGAAAGAAAGAAAGAAAGAAAGAAAAAGAAAGAAAGCCAGCCAGAGAAGAAGCCATGCAAATAAATATCCAGGAAAAAGGACTCCAGGAAGTTGGAAGCTAGTGCAAAGCTCTCAAGGTAAAAGTATGCAAACACACTGCTGGAAGAGATCAGAATTCTGGGGTACAGACCGCAGAGGGCCTTGTAGGTCTCAATAAGGACTTAGGTGTTGCTCTGAACCAAATGGAGGGGAGGGTTTGCACAAAGTCATGACATGATCGGAATTATGTTGAACAAGATTACTGGCCGCTGTGCTGAGAAAGGACAGCAGGAGGGCAAGAGCAGAAGCCAAACGACCAGTTGGGAGTATTGAGAGGCAAGGGCAGCTTGAGTCCACGTGAAGACACTGAAGGGCAGGAAGGAAGGTCAAGGCAAATGGTCGAATTCAGTCTATAGTGTGAAGATGAAGCCAAGATTTGCTGACAAGGTAACATAGTTTGTGAGGGAAATGTGGGATTTCCTATGACTAGGGTAGTTTTTGTAGAAAGATAGGAAACAAACCTGATCAAATGGGTTCACTGGGAGGCTAGAAACAGCAATTGGAAACAAGGAGCAGAAACAATAAGTGTAAGTATGTAATAGAGGAGAGATAAGTGCCAGGGAGGCAGTAGAAAGGTGAGGGGTTGCCGCTGCCTGTCCTTAAGTGCACAGGTGGAGGGAAGGTCAGCCCTTCATCTTAGTGACCCAAGAAGCAAGGTTAAGCTAGATGGAGAGAGTGCAGATAGGGTGGGAGAGGTTAAAAGTCATTCTTATAATGCTCCAGTGCTACATTTTGCATGAATTTCTATGCATTGAGGACAAGCACTTTATTTAGTACTTTGAACTCAAAGCTGTACAAAGCCAAGAAGTGGGCCAATTGAAAGGCTTACATTTAGGGTAAGATCAGTATCCATAGAAAGGAGGGAAGGGCAAAGCCCAAAGGACCCAAGATGACTGTGACCACATAGAAGGTACCCAAAGAACACGAAGGGCACGCCAGGTAGGGACTAGCTGTGCCAGTAAATGGCCATGTTGGGCCCCACAGTGAGGTCTGCCAGTGCTTCCAGCAAACATTGTGTCCATCCTGCCATTTGCTCCTTTCAAATGGAAGGTGGCTATAGCAGGTCAAGCAGGCCCAGAAGAAACCTTCATTTGCACCAGAGGCCCCTGCCTCTGGGTGACTGGCCCAGGTCCTCTGTGAACGTGGGGTGAACATAGCAGCGAGGCAGGTCAGGGAAGAAGAGAAGAATGACTGCATCCCGAGGGGCTCCTGGTGTGAGGTGACAGTCTCAAGTGAGGTCCCTGACTAGTATCAGTTTCAGATGGGCAACTATGAGAAATGCAAAGTTTCAGACAGGTGTGGTGGTATAGGCCTGCAATGCCAGCATTTTGGGAAGCTGAGGCAGGAGGATCACAAGTTCCAGCTCAGACTGTTTCAAAATGTTAATGAACTTAAAAATAAAAAGATTGAGGTTCTCACTCAGTGCAAAGGCCTGGGTTCAAATCCCCCCACCCCAAGAGAGAGAAAGAGGAAGGAAGTGGAGAGAAAGGAAAGAGAAAGAGAGGGAGAGAGGGAGTGAGGGAGAGAGAGAGAAAAAAAAAAGAGAGAGGAAAAGGGAAGGAAGGAAAAGGAAAGAAGAAAGAGAAAAAAAGAAAGAAAAAGGAAAGAAACAAAGTTCTCAGGCCTCACCCAAAACCACTGGTCTGCTTTGAATGTACAGTACCCCTTAAAATTCACTTTGAAACTGAACACATCCAGCCCCACTTTATGGTGGCAGTAAGAGGCAGTGCCTGCAGAGGGTGATTAGGATGAGTGCAATACAGAGAGGCGGGAACTAGCTCAGGACACACACACACACACATACACACACACACACACCGCGGCCGCCTTCTACCACCTGCATGCTGCTGTGAGAAGATGCCATCCGTGGAGCCCCCACTGGACACTGACTGGACCTGCTGGTCCAGTCAGGAAATGTTGGATTTCCCAGCCTGTTTTCCAGAACTATGAGAAATAAATTTCTCTTCTTTATAAATTGCTCAGTGTCGGGTGTTTGTATTTTGTTACAGCAGCGCTACCAAACTAAGACACTAAGTCAGAAATGTCGAGAGTAGACTCTAGCAAGCCATGTTTTCACAGGGTCGCTGTAACAGCCACCAATTTGAGAACCACAGCTCGGAGGCAGCCTGGTGAAGTTGCCATCTGCTCTTATCCAGTACTGCCACCTATTGGGCAAGCTCTTTGCATGCTGTGACGTTAATATAAACATGCTTGAAAGAAAACGGCGTTTCCTTTCTTTTTCTAAACAATTTTACCAAGCAAAAGAGGAAAGAAACCTTCTTAAGACCCTTTGTGTTGTGCAAATACTAATTTTACATTGTTGTAAGCAGTATATCTAGGCTTATCTTTTTCTCGTAAAACGTTTTTTTAAAATTTTATTTAA
Organism: Dolichotis patagonum; assembly: GCA_004027295.1. NCBI lineage: Eukaryota > Metazoa > Chordata > Mammalia > Rodentia > Caviidae > Dolichotis > Dolichotis patagonum. The sequence continues at coordinate 16,621 of PVJX010030213.1, forward strand.
AGAGAAAACTAAACAAACCAAAACAAAAGAGAAAAAAGGGTAGCAACAGTACAGAATGCCAAGGAAAAAAAGAAATGAACCAAAAAACACTAAGAAATCATTACTTGATAACTTACATACTGTCATCTAGGAAATAGTTGTTCAAGTTACAAAATTAAAACATACAAAGTACACATTCAAACAATGAGACTGTTGACAGTTCTGCTCCACGATCTAACAAAAACTGTAATATGGTCATTCATCTTACACACTTAACCATACATGCAGTTACATCCTTTAGAGCACTTTCTTTTCTTCTCTTTTTTACAGTAGCAATTACACATTTTGGATTTTATTACTCCTACATTTCTTATTACTTTTTACACTAGAGACAAATTCATAGCAGCACAATTTGTAATAGCTAAATCTTGGAAACAACCAAGATGCCCATCAACTGCAGAGTAGATGAAAAAGATGTGGTATTTTTATACAATGGAATATTACTCGGCTATGAAGAAGGATGGTTTTGAGGCCTTCATAGGTAAATGGAGACAACTTGAGACTATCCTCATTAGTGAAATAAATAAGAATATTTATAAATATCATAAAACATTTTGAGCCTATTTTTCATGTATTAGCCTACTTGAACATATAGCTAGCCACTATTTTTATTACAATATTCCATCATCAAAATTATGGAGTCTCTATGAGCATATTTTTCAAGGTAAATAGACAAAATGTAAACAGATGAAGACAATGTGACCTGGTATTTGGAACTAATAATATCTTGGTTGCTAGATAGTGGCACAAGCCTGTAACTCAGCACTGGGGAGGATGAGGCAGGAGGATCAACAGGTGAAGGACAGCTGGGCAATGTAGGAAGTGACTTAGCAAGACCTTGCCTCAAAATAAAAAATACAAAACTGTTTTTTTTTTTAACCAGGGATCGAACTCATGACCTCATGCTTGCCAGACAGGCGCTTAAGCCACTGAGCTAAATCCCCAGCCCCAAAACTGTGAAAAGGCCCTGGGTTCAATACCCAGCATCACAAAAAATAAAAACAATATATTGGGAAATCTTAGAAGTCTGATACCATATCACAAATTAGTCATTCCACGGTTTTCTATGCTTGAATTATTTCCGGTTTTCAGTAGTTATACTTAATAAAGCAAAAGTACATTTGTGTGATAAATCTGAGGGGTAGATATTTCTTCAGGATTATGCTCTCTAAAGCAAAATTTCTAACCCAACATGTATCATAACATCACAGTGTTATTTTAAATAAAATGTTTTTAAAACTAAAAAGAATCCAATTTTATTCATTAAGAATTGGTAAGTTATGATAAAGTCATCGCATATTTTATTCTGCAGCCTTCCACAATTATGTTTGCACCAAACTTCTCACAACATATCACCAGGGAATTCTGTCCAGGTCCCTGGCTTCCCAGTGTCTTTGGCATGCCCTTCCTTTGTGAGGCCGGCTTCCTCAGTAGAAACCAGAGAACTTGTTTTTTCAGCTTCCTTCCCTTGCACATGGTTCACGTAGGACCCAGGGCTCATCTAGGCAGTCCAAAGTCAGACTGAGAAATGAGCGATGGGAACCAGCAGAAGACGCGCAGAGCCCCCTGTCTGGGAAGTGTGCAGCATCGGTGTCCAGCATTCAGAGACCCTGGAATCTTCTCAGCATCCCAGGGGTGAGCTGCAAGCCCAGTGGTCTCCACTGAGCACCCAAGGGTGTGGCTTGAGCATTACGGCTAGCTGAGCAACCTTTCAACTCAAACTCTGGCCCCCTCCGAGACCTGTGAACTATCTAATTTCCTTAGCAAACTCTCTCTCTCTACCTATATGGTTATTCTACCCCTGCTGTACAACAAATCACTTTAAAATTTAGTGAGTTATGTGAATTACAGTTGCATTTCTCAACCTCAGCCCAGGAGACATTTGGAACCAGGTAATGTGTTGATGTATGGGGCTGTTGTGTCCTGTAAGATAACAGCCTCCAAATCTCTGCCTGCTATGTGCCAGTAGCACCCCTCTGATAACCAAAATAATGTCTTCAGACTTTGCCAAAAGTCCCCTGGGGGCAAAATGTTCTCCAGTTAGAATCATTGACATAAAACAGCAATCAAGCCTGGGGGTGCCTATCTCGACTGGGAAGTTTTGTGTGGTTGCAGTAAAATGGTGGTTAGAGTCGGACAAGTGGGGGGCTGGGGCAGCTGGAGGCTGACTTGAGACTTTTCTGTAGACTCAGGGCCTCTCCACATGGTCTCCTCACACAAATCACTTTGGGCTTTGTCATAAAATTGTGACTTCTGGTTACTTAAGCTACTTATACAGAAGCTTGGAGCTCCAAGAGCATCTCAAAACACTAGGTAATACCTTGTGTGATCTAGTCTCAGAAGTCACATTACCACTTCTATCACAGTGACAAGATTTTGGGAGAGGACAGAAACTCTACTTCTCAACAGGAAGAATATGAGAGTTAAATTGTAAGATCATGTGGCATGTAACTTCTCAGAAAAACTACATTGTCACGGTGATCAGCATTACTACTTATCAGGGAAATGCAAATTAAAACCACAAGACACCTCCACAAATCCACCAGAATGGCTAAAAATAATAAAACTCATAATATTAGGTTTTGGCAAAGATGCAAAGCAACGGAGACCTTTATACACTGTTGATGGGAATGTAAATTGGTGCGACAACTCTGGGAAAAATGTTTGACTGTACTCACTAAAGCTAAATATATGCCTACTCCATGACCTAACGATCTCTTTCCTAGGTTTGTACATATGGGAAACAAATGCACATGTATACCAAAAGGCATAAACAAGAATGTTTAAAGAGCTTTATTCAGCATACCTAAAAACCAGGGTGGGGAGAGGAATCCAATGTCTATCAACAAGATAAGGGACATAGAAATTATGACCTATCCATCCAATCAGAATGTTACACTGCAACGTAAAAAGGCAACTGCTATAAACAACGACAAGGAGGACTCCCATATATACGACATCACTCCATGAACATAATAATGTCTAAAAGTAGGAACGTTAACTGGCGATAGAAATCAGCAGAAATGGTCATTTCTAATGGGAAGACTGGATGAATACTGATGGCAAAGAGGCACAGAGAATTTCTGGAGGGCTAGGGATTATCTATTTGATCTAGAAGATGATCACCCAAGGGTATGCAGTACATGTATAAAGGGTAATCAAGGTGTATCATGTAGTTGTGCCCTTTAAGGATTTGATCTCATTCCTCCTTGAGAAGTAGAAATAAAATTGCTTTTCTGTTGAAAGTAGCTGTGTAGACAGGCCACACTGACTCCATTTTGTCCCGGACACATCCAGTTGACAATGTTTTGGGAAAAAATGCAGGCCTTGAAACACTGCCCCCACCCCAAGGTAAAAACATGAGGTCCTATAAGGACAAGAAGCAAACAAGTTATATAATCTAAGCACGCGCAATTTGAGTTTCTTTGTTCTTTATCTAAATAAAAGCTGCTTATTTATGCTGGCCAGACGGCAGCCATTTTGCTGACCCTTAGTGTGTGCGACCCTTTATTTTCCCTTTGCTTGCAGAACCTCAACATAGCTGGTAGGTTCTGTCGGTTACAACCAAGAGTCTCCTCCTAGAAAGGTGATGGCGCTCAGCCCGGACGGCCAGGACGCAAGCTGTAGCCACTATGCTCCTGTGTGGCCAACTCCTCTACCATCTCTACTCAGGATGCACCCAGAAGAATTTTCCCTGAGGAGAAAAGTACATAATCAAGCACTATAATCATAAGATATAAAAAGCTTAGGAACAAAAAGTATCACTGAATAGCAGATTATACACAGCTGAATGATAAATGAGGAAGCTGCAAAGTTACTTTGAGAAAATTTCCCAGAACACAGCACAAAGAGATAAAGGGATGAGAAGAATGAAGAAAATTGCAAAGACACAAGTAGAAGAAGATTCCGTAGTTACAACATTCCTCTAAAAGATTTCCAGAAGGAGATAATTGAAGTGGTATTTGAAAAAATAATGGTCAAGAAATTCCCAGAACTGAACCAAAACACAAGTTCTTAGATTGACAGAGGCCACTGAGAGCTAACCAGGGTTTTTTAAACCACCCTCCCATCTCGATAGCTTGGTAAAATTTCAGAACAAAAAAGCCTGAAAAGCTACCTAAAAGCAACCAGAACAAAAAGACCTCAAAAAGCTGAGAGTGGGATTGACATGGGCTCTCCCATCAGCAAGATGGATGCAAAAGCATTGATAAATTATTAAAGTCAAGTGATGGATGCGTGGGGGTCCATTACATGATTCCCTCTCCTTTTCTGTACAATTTAAATTCTCTATAATAAAAAGGGTATTTTCATCTTTATGGATGCAAAAAGATAACAGAATTAATATCTATAAAGAATGAAGGGAAAAATATCTTCTAATTTTAAATTCTATATTCATTAATATTGTCCTTTCAGGGCAAAATAAGATCATTTTCAGATTACAAATACTCTGTTTCAAAACTGTGAAAATGAAAACCTGAGGGACTGTTTCTGAGAATGTTTAGGGACATAATTTTTTAAAATCATGGACCAGAAACTAAGTAGAAACTCCTCACAGTAGGTGGGAGCTTAGCACAGGACCGCAGAGCCAAGGATCTGACGCAGACAGTAAAGTCTGGAATGTCAACCCCAGCCAAGCAGCCAGGAACCACTGCACTCCGGGTCACAGTGGGGAAACTGACTCCCAAGCGCTTGCTGCGCCAGCTGTATTTGAAGGCGAAAATTTTCTCCCTGTCTGCGAGTGCAGCTAGAAACACATTTCCTGTCTGTGAATGCATGAGAAAAACAGAAATATTTTTACAGCAGCCACCAGGCATACATTTCATGTGAGCATCTGGTTTAGCGCTGAGATATGACCCTGAGCTGCTTTATTTTGTTCTCAGGACACTGGGACCAAGCAGTCAGGAAACTATTTTCCAGGGAAAGTGAGTGGAAGAGAGAAAAAGAGCGTCCATTTAAGATGAGTACTCAACAAAAAAGACAAAGTCACAAAGGCCGCAATGAAGTCCAACACATAAAAGACAACAAACCCAATATATACAAGGAATCATGTCAAAGAAAAAAAGAATAATAGAGCAATCTGGAAAGGATTTTAAAACAAGTATATTTAAAAATCAACAAACAACAAATGGTTGTGAGTCAAGAACAGATGAAATTCTTGGAAATTTTTTAAAAGTCACAGAGACAATTTTTAGCTAGTGTATCAGTCAGGATCCAGTCACTAAAAGAAACGTGTCTCTAGAAATTTCCAACAGAGGGAACTTTATGCATGAATTCATTATCCAGTTTACAGAGGAACCGAGAAGCCAAGAGGGGATAGTGAGACATCCCAGAAATTAAATATAGCAAGAAGCAGCTGCCACCCTTGTGGCTGAAGGGACAGTGGAAGGAGGTTGTACCACCAGAACCCAGCATTTAGAGCCAAATGATAAGAGCTAGAACCACAGCAGGAGCTGGGGCCTTGGAAACTGTCTCACAGGAGATGGAGGGACAGAGACACAGTCACCCCCAGAAACACTTCCCAAAATAGAGACAAAGGAAAAGATATACTGTACTATATTTTAGTTCCCTACCACC
>PVJX010030214.1:0-12211 GCA_004027295.1 Dolichotis patagonum
TTATGATATAGGTCAAACATCCTACCAAACACTTAGGTGTTTGGAGGATTGGATTATGGGGGCACTATACCAATCAGTGTGTTTGTCTGCTGATGTGTTCTGAAGCTGAATGACTGTGAGGAGATAGGGCCTTATTGGAAGTAGGTCACTGTGGGTGTTATTTGGACCAGTGTGTTGCTCCTCATGGCTCACTTTTCTCTCTGTACTGTATGGCTGCTATGCTTTGAACACCTCTTTCTCTGTCATGCTGTTTCTGCCTTGAGACAAGTCAACCATCAACTGAATTGTGAATCAAAATAAACTTCTTCTTCCTCTTTACATTGTGGGTGTCAGGTTTTTTTTTTATATCAGTAATGGCAAAGTGATTAGGACATTCGACCAACCTAATGAAAGCAGTCTTAAATGAAAATGTTCATCACCAGGAATTTATATATTCCTTGTGGAAGCAAAGAAAATTCATCCATTCTCATTTTGATCAAACACCCATATTCCCCTTGTTCCACCAATTATTCCCTCTCAAATTGTTATTAGGACTCACTTTGTAAGAACCTTCTTGCATGATGAAGTGAATGATGTCAGAAATTGTACATTAACAGGTAAATGCTTGAATTTGAAGTTACAAAGCAAAACTGATTTTAAACAAAGCCAAAATATATTAATTTCTATGGGACATTAATCGTTTTTTGAGAAAATAATCTACTCTTTAACATATAGTTATAATCACTGATTATAAAATCCTTTCCACCACTTCTGTGTCTTGGAAAATCCCCACCACTCTTACAGTTTTAAAACCTTGACAAATTGAGCATTATAACTATATCATCATATGTAGGAAAGCAGTCAACACCAGTCAGGTCCCTAGTTTAGGTGCCATTAATAGCGACCTAATTCTGTTCCCTGATTCAGGGGTAAACAAGTCTGAAAAACAAACAAATACAGAGTTAGTTTATTATGCAGCCAACCATAGGCAATGTGTAGCCAGAGAGCTCCAGGTATCAGACTCAATTTGTTTTTATTCATTTAGACAAGGATACAGGTAATTAGAGTAACACATAATTTGTCTTCCTCCTATTGTATTTAAAGTATGTGTACAGGTAATGAATAGGATCTCAGCTGCATTTACTTACCATAGAACCTGCAGCATACCATCATCCCTACATGCTGCCTACAGAGCACAACTTGTTGCCTTTCTCCTTCATACTCACAGAGGAGGCTGATTAGGTCTGAATTCACCTTAAGTGATCTATCACAAACATAAGATTTTGAAACCAAATATTGGCATTCAGGAAGTATACTGTGAAATGATCTTGAGATAGAAAACTATGAGGAAATGAACAAAGCTGAATTGGACATTGGGAATTTAGCTTTGTTGCACTTACAAGAGCTAACTCAGGAGCTCAGAGTAAGTTCTAGATGTATCAAAGTCAGTGATTTTTTTTTTTTTTTTGCCAGGGATTGAACTCATGACCTTGCACTTGCCAGGCAGGCACTTATGCCACTAAGCTAAAATCCCCAGCCCAAAGTCAGTGATTTTCTAGGTGGTATTTGTGATGTTGTGTTGACCAGTCAGTACACTGAGGGAAACTCTTGGTATAGGACGTGAACTGAAACATGGTGGCTCATTTTAAAGAGGGCAATTAGAGATTTACATTCTAGCTATTTATTGCACAGACAGATTAGTTATTGAGTTCTCCAAACCTACAGGAGAGTGACTGATGATAAAGAAAACATTCCAATAAAATAATTTGTCACTGAAACAGCACTTGGCCTATTACTTTAAATTTTAGCAGACTGAAGATATCACTAGAGACAACATGTAGTATTTTAGGCTTGGCATTTTATCACAGGAAAAACTTATATAACTGATCTTTAGGAAATAAAAATTCATGGAAGTCTCAAGCTGCAAAATGGTAGAGATATTATGTGAGAAACTAATGTCACTTAAAAGAATCTGGAATTCTTTAGCATTGTCTGGGCTTTCTAAAAGTGAAAAAAAAATAATTTTTACTTCTTGTAAATATTTCTGTCTCAGAGTCCTGACACAAGGACAGTTTCCTTATATCATTTGTTGACTTTCAATAAAAATTAAGTGAAAAATGACACAATGATTAGACCATGAATCTTAGTGAGCATGCATATTTAATTGACATTTGAAAAAAACATTGAAATATCTGTTTGAAATGTCAAGAACAAATCCCAAGTAGAATTAGATATAATTTGGTAATTGTTTCTGCATAGAAGATTGAATACATTACTTTCTCTATAGCATATTGGTGGTACTTATGGTGGAATATTTTCATGGCAGCCATAAAAGAATTGTGCATATAATTCCACAGATGCATCAGTTTACAATTACTTTGTGATGGTATTTGCAAAAAGTAACAACAATGGTTGAATTTCTGTGTGGTTTTTCAAAAAAATCATTGTTATTTCCTCCAAGGGTGAATCAGACAAGCTATCTTATTATTTAGTCTTGGAATATATTCAGATATTAATATCAGGCAATTTTAAATTCATTTTTCAGTACAAAGGACATCTTTGTTTGCAAAATTCTTGACTGAATCGATGTATTTAATCGAAAGAGAGATATTCTTAGTATGCTCCTGTTGAGAGTCATGCTTGAAATGATAGATAACTTTGCACAAGTATAAGAATATGATCAATTGCTATTTAAACTTTATCAACATGTCTAGCCACCATGAGAGTTGAAATAAAGGAACTTTTCAGAGGTAAGTGAATGTCTACTTGGAATTGATTCATAATTTTTTGAATGGAATTTCCATTGATTCTATTAATGTGGCTGTAAACATGGTGGATTAGTGAATTTATTTTTAGCAAACTTTTTCTCAGTTTTATGCACTATTTTCATTATTGCATCTTGAGCAGCTAAGGTATTGTGTTTATACCCTGTGATGGTGACTTGATCCTGTGTCTCATTGCTTCCTTTATTGGGAACATGAATAGTGACTTTGTACTCTAAGGAAAGCTGAGCAACCACCATGCCCTTAGGACCAATGATATTTCGATGATATTTGGGATCTACAGTCATCATTAGTTTAAAATTTCTTAACTCTTTATCTTCCATTTCATCTTGTAAAACTTTCACTAGTTCTGGCAATTTTGCTTTGGCTTGTTCCACATTTGGGGGGGGGGACCCTTAATGGAAATTATGTTGGAATTCAGTCAGGGTTCTGATACCTGTATTTGAACATCACATTCTTTGTTTATCTTGCATACTCTACTTCCTTTATGACCAATAATACAGCAATGTAGATCAGATGGCACATGTACTTCAGCAGTGATAGGAATTAAAGATTCAATAACCTTCATGGATACCTCACACTTTTCTTTTTTTCCTGTGATAAATACAGTATCACATTTCCTTTGCAATGTAGAAGCAGGCCCTGTACTGGTGTTTTCTATCATTATTTCCTCATTTTCCTGAGTAGTAGGATTGGTAGACACAGATGAAGTCTCCTGCTCTCTGTTAGGGAATTTTATTTGAACATTATATTCTCTATTAATCTGTTGGATTCGGGAATGCATTGGCCCCAAGAAAAAACTATGAAACTCCTGGGGAATAATATATTCTCTTGTAACTTTGGCTTCTAAATCACCAACAATCTCCTGAATATTTCTCTTGGGTGCTGCTACACAAGGTTTTGCTCCTTTTATTGTGACGATTTTTGCTGTGTTCCCCTAAGTATGGGAAGTTTATTGTCACACCACCGTATTCTTCAGAAATGTCCCGTAACATCTGGACTCCTTGTGTAATAAAGTAATTGTAACACTTTGCATTAATAACAATAATATCCTCTACAACATTTTGAAGGTCTTCGCTTAAAGCCTCAAGTTTCTTTTTGCATCATTGACAGCCTTCACTGTCCCTGTAATTGTTAATAAATCTTGATCTCTATCCTCAAATTAGGGAAAATGACATGTGCTCCAGTCTCATTACAGATTTCAGAAATATTTCCACAAGTTTTACTCATGAGGAACTGGTGATACTGTGACATCATAGGGAGGGTCACCAAAAACTCTTGGTTTGTTTTTCTTCTGTTAGTTCCAAGAGTTTTCACTTGGCTTTTTCTACATTTTGAGCGGGGCCTCTTATAATGACTTTTTGAAGACCTGCATTTTTCCTTGGAAAACTAATATGAATCTTCCCACATTCTCTCAATATTGACCCAATCAAACATTCTTTGGAATCCACAAGAGATTTATGTACATCGGAAGGAATAGAAACTTCGACTTCTGAAATTTCGACTATGTCCTTCTGAATTGAGAGAATCATTTCTTGAGCTAATTGACAATTTTCTGGCTTTCCAGTAATGACAATATTCTCTGAGGTGCTACTTGCTGATGGAAAACTAATCTTGGTGTTGGTTTCTAAACAGATTTTTTTGATGTTTGCACCTCCTTTTCCAATGATAATTTTGTGAAATTGCTTGTATATGGGAATAGTAGTTGTATAGCTCTTTTCTAAAAGATCTGCCACTGCATTCTCCAAATACTGTGTTCATTGTTCTAAATCATGTCTTGGCCCTCTAAGTCGCACAATGCTGCTGTTTTGCACTGAGTCTGAAAAATTGATTGTAACATTTGGGAAATGCTTGTGGATATTTTGAATCCATTTACATTTGCTTCCAATAAGTTTGGGATGAAATTTTTGTTCAATAGTTAAGTTCCTGGTGTGCTCCTTTTCTAAAATATCAACAAGTTCATACAGTTCTCTCTTGGCTTGTTTGACACCCATGGATTCCCCTTCGATCCTGATCAATTTATTTTTATTATTGTTTTCAGGTAATATGATCAAAGACACATTATTCTTTTGTGTAATTCTGTTTATAACAGCACCATTATTCTCTATCAGGTACTTGTGAAATGCATAAATAATACTGATTTCTTCAGAATCCATTCTGCTAAATAGATCGTTCAGTATGACCTCAATTTTTTCTTGAGAATAATTTACATCATCTTTTGGTCCTTTTAGGATAATTTTATCTTCTGCAGTAAAATCTATGTAAACCTTTGGTACTACCTGACTTATCTTGGATATATTCTGACCTCTCTTACCAATAATATATCTGTGAATCCAAGAAGGAGCAGAAATGTTGGAGAAAATGTAATCTTTATCCTTCTGATAGGTTTTCTTCAATATGCCCCCTGTGTTTCTAGACTCAAATTGATGGGTCATGGAATCTGATATTCTTTCTGAGGGCAAAATCTCTCCTCTTTGTTCTGTGGTTTCTTGTGTGGAATTACACTCAGGGCTCATGGTGAAATTGTGCTTTGATTTTATCTTCACATCTACAGTAGTAGTTTCCTTGTTATTTTCAAATATTTTTTCTGCATAAGGCTCAGTGTGATTTTCTTGGGAATCACTTCCATTAAAAAGTATTTCCATTTCCCTGGTCCTAGATTCTGTAATACCATTGATTGTTTCTCTTGTGTGGCTGACATGATCTGTAGTTTTACCATTTGATTCATCAGTCATAGAATGATATTCTCTTTCCTTATTCACTTGCTCTGTAACACATTTGTGTTGTTCAGTAGGTATAAGTAAGTCTTCATGTGAATAGACCTCCAAGACTTCATTTGTGCTAAAACTACTGATACATTTGTTCTGATTACATTGACACAGATTCTGGATGTCCAATGCAAAATTTTTTTCTTTGCCTTGATCTGTATTTCCAGTGTTGCATATAACAAAACAATGCTGTTCTTTGTGCCATGGAATTTTAAAGAACTCTTTCTTTTGAAGCCATGAAAAAATTTCCTTCTGAGCTTTTATAACAGTTTGTGGATCACCAGAGATTGTTATGTGAAGGCCTTGATCTTTGACAAAATTTAATTCTATGTTGGCACCAGTTTGTTCCACAATGGCTGTGTGAAATTTTTCTTGTCTACCTTCACCAATCCAAATAAAATACTTTTCCTCTTCCAGAGGCACACAAAATGATTTAGTAATTGTTGAAGTCTTCTTTTCTGTGGATTCCCTAGGCCCAAAAGCATTTTCTAACCAGTTTCTGTTCTCTAAGTGTTGATGGAATTTGCCCATGTCATTGGGAGCACAAAGCTCCTTTTCTGAACTTTGAGTCAACACATGATTGTCTTTTTCACCTTGACAAATTTTGCACAATAACAAATTTTCTTCAGAAGTCATTTCTAATTTTCAAGTGGATAAAATCCAAGATTTTTCAGCAGCCAAAAAGTTCTTATAGCTTCCATTGTCATATTATTACTTGAGAAATATATATGTTCTAAAAATATAGTTTTTTCCAAGTTAATCTGTAAACTCAATATAATAGAGTTTATTCTTATATTCATCTGTAAGGATTGTTCTATTCTATTCTTATATAAGTACAGGACAGTAGTGACATTAGTCCATGCTTGCACATTCAAGTTATATCACAAAGATTAGACCGAAGTGGAATAAGTGTACATACATGTAGACACTTATTATGTTCCTCAACAGGAATATATACATAATTTAATATATAAACCAATGGTATTAGTAAAAAAAGTAATGCAATATAAATTTATGGTCAAAGATATTAAACTATGAATACGTTAGAAGAGCAGATTAATTAGCTACAAATTTTATACAGATATAACTGCCATAGTTTAAAATGTTGCAAATGAACAGGAAAAACGTGTCTTGTATAAAATGTTAGATTTTCCTAAGATGATATTATAATTTAATATTAGAAGGATATTTGGACACATAATTTTTAGTATCTCTGTAACCGTAAATTGAGAAAGTCTACAAAAAAGAATATATTTTCAGACGAGTAAGTATGGTGTAGTTTAGAATACTGAATACACACAAATGTATACATATGAAAATATGAAAACATTCTCAAATTTTATGGGTAAAATATAATATGACAAAGATAGAAAAGAATTAATTTTTAATGTTTAATAACAAAATGACAATGGTATGTGAAAGACCATTGAAAAACAGATGACAGCTTAGGCCAGAGGTGCCTGTGAGTAGAGTATGAGTCTGTGCTTTGTCTTTCCTCCATTGCCCTGGGGCAAGTGTGCCTGCTAGTAGAGTATGAGTTTGCACACTGCCTTTCCTCCATGGTCCACAGTCTAGAAGTGCCTTGCAGTGAGTACAGTGTGAGCCCGTGTTCTGTATTTCTCAATGGTGCCCAGGACAGAAGTATATGGGAATGAGCAGATGTTGAGTTTGTGCTCTGCCCTTCCTCCATTATCTTAGGCCAGAACTGCTGACGAACAGAATGCTCACATGTCTGGCAAGTGAACTGTGATTCTGCTCTCTGAAATTCCTTCATTGGCCCAAGACAGCACAGTAGGCACGTGGAGTGTAAGTCCCTGCTTTATACTTCTTCCATTTCCCTATGATATACTGCCAGTGAGAGGAATGCAATAGTATATGCAAAATGGGTAGGGCAGTGCTGGGCAGAAGAGTGATGGCAATATCAGCTAGAAGAGACATCATGAGGAACAGTCATCTCCTAGAAAAGCTTCACTACCAGTTTTTTTTTGTTGATGTTGTTGTTTTTTTTTTGTTTTTTTTTTGTTTTTTTTGCAGTACCAGGGATCAAACTCATGACCTAGCACTTGCCAGGCAGGTGCTTATGCTGCTGAGCTTAATCCCCAGCCCTTCACTACCTGTTATAATACCAACATTAGAAATCTTAACACATAAACATAGAAAACAAAATAAGACAGAAAATAGAAAATGATACGACGAAAGATCAAAATTCAATCCCAAGCACACAGTGCAATCAGGACAAGTCCAGAACACAAAGAGGGAGAGAAAATTGAAAGTCAACAAATGGAACTCCCTGAAATATTAACAGCAGAAGCAAAAATCAGTGAAAGTGGACATAGATAAACAATTTCTAAATTGCAAGAAGTAACTGTCAAAATAAGACATTGAATCAGCAATAAACAAAGAGGAACTCAGGAAAATGATGGAAATCATGGATGACAAACAAAGACAAAAAATGGAATCAATGAAACTTATCTATAGAAGAACAGGAGATTAAAATCTTCATTCAAAGTATAAGCAACAGTTTGAATGAAGACAAAGATAGCATATCAGCTCTAAAAGACAGGATTACAACTAATGACTGAGTAAGCAAATATCTTAAAACCAAAGTTAGCCATGAAAAAAATCAATCTAAAACCTACAGAAAGAAGCAAAGAGTATCAGCATAAGATTGATTGGAATAAGGGAGAAAGCTGGAGTCAACTCAAAAGCCACTGAATACCTCTTCACACAAGCAATGACAGCAAGTTTCCTAAACATGAATAAGGACTTTAATACACAAATACATGAAGCATATAAAACTCCTGAGAGCCTGACCAAAGTAAATATACACCAATTCATATAATAATGAAAATTCCAGAAACTCAGCACAAGGAAAAATATTAAAAAGAGCCAGCAAAAATAACATATCACCTATATAGGAAATACCATCAGAATTACACCACACTTCTCAACACAAAACCTAAAATCATGAAAAACTTGAAGTGAATCATTTCAAGTGCCAAAGGAAACTATTTTCAACCTAGATTTATTTATCCCATGAAACTATCATTTAAAATTGCTATAGTAACATGATGTTTCCATGAAAAGAAACTACTAGAGAACTTTATAGCCAATAAACCAACTCAGTGTATTGCTCCAAAAGGCATATTAGAAAGATATAATGAAGATAACAGATATGCGAACACAAATAAAATGAAGCCACCATGCAGCACAAGAAATTCATCAGCAAAAGGACAGAGAGCAAACGACAATCAAACAGCATGAAAAAGAAAAACCAATGCATATCAGCTATATCCATAAATCTAAATGTTCCCAGATTGCTAATCAAAAGAAACAGGTTGGGCTGTTTGGGACTGGGAACATTGCAGGGACCAGCAGCTCAGCCTAGGCTGTTTGGGACTAGTAGGCCTGCCCTTCACTGGTAGAGAACATCTCGAAGACCTGCAGCCTGGCCTGGGCTGTTCAGCACTGGGAACATCGCAAAGACCCGCAGAGAACTGCAGCTCATCCTTGGCTGTTCAGGACTGGAAACATCACGGAGAGCTGCAGCTCAGCCTGGCCTGTTAGGTGCTGGAAATATTGTGGGGACCTGCTGAGACCTGGGACTGATTGGGACTCATAGGCTCACCCTTTACCCACAGGGAACATTGCAGGGACCAGTGCTAGACGGCCTGAGCTGCCTGGGACTGCCTCTGCTGTGCGCCCCCCCCTTTCTTCAGGAACATTTAGGAAGGCTGCCACAAGCCTGAGCTGCCTGGGACCACATCTTCTCGACCCGCCATTCCACCAGGAACATTGGACTACAGTGGACTAACACACTCGCTTGATGACAGGCTCAGGAACCCCACACCCAAAAAGAAGATCTCATCAGGCTTCAGTCAGTGTGGTGAGTTGCCCCATAAAATACAGGTCTGCAATGTGTAAGTAGAAGTGGAAGTGAAATTCCTTCCAAGTGTAAGACATTGGCTAAACTGGCAAGAGAGTGGGTAACCCCTTCCCCCACACAGAGCACATCATACAGGTTTAGGAGTGCACCAGTATCACCCCACCACAACTCAGAGGAATTATGACACCCCCAGTGACACAGTAGAGCCTCAGCTGACACAAACACTATAGCCAGGGAGACCTGGTGACTTGCAACAAGAGCAGGAATTAAGAGTTGCCTTACATAGAACTTCCCTGAGACCGGCATCTTGGCCAGGTCTGTTTGGGACCAGTAGGCCCACCCTTCACCTGCAGGGAAACTCCCAGAGACCAGCAGCTTGGCCTGGGCTGTTTGGATTAGAAACTTTGCCAAGACCAAGATCTCAGCCTGACTGTTGGGACTGGGAACCTCCTGGAGACTGACTGTTTGGCCTGACTGTTTGGGACTGGTAGGCCTGCCATTCACGCACAGGGAACTTCCCGGAGACCAACATCTCCGCCAGGCCTGTTTGGGACCAGGAACTTTGTGGAATCCAGCTTGGTGGCCTTACTGTTTGGGATCTGTAGGCCCACCCTTCACCTGCAGGGAAACTCCCAGAGACCTGCCTTGGACAAAGTGCAGCTGCCTGGCCTGCCGGAGATTCCACTGGCCCTGGGTTGACCATACCCAGCATCTGCCTTACAACTTAGGGAGCCAGGAGCCCACAGAGGGGAGTTAGGACCATGAGAGGAAGCCAAGAAACTGTGGGGGAGCCACTGCCACTCCAGGAACTGAGGGTTCAAAAGGTAATTTGCCTCACATGTAGAGGAAGCTTTAAAACACTGCTCAAAGCAAAGAAATATAAAAAAATGACAAAAGGAAAAACCAAAAGGCAGGCTCAAAGCTCCAGCCCTCCCCAAGAAAGCTTAGAAGCCATGTATATAGAAGAAAAAAGAAGCCATACACCTGAAATGTCTGAAATGATATCAAATGAAATAAAGATGCAACTAGGGAAAGCTATGGAGAAATTCAAATCAGAAATACTTGCCCAGGTAAAAGAAGAATTGATAAAAATAGTGAACAAAATTGTGAATGCATCTAATGAAAACACAGCTAAAATTTACAGGAACAAAGCAAACAGATAGAATCCCTCAATGAACACTATATGAAACAAACAGAATACATAAAGCAGACTCAAAGAGATATACAGGCAATCAAAAATGCTTTTGAAAGATGCCAAAACCACCTCAATGAAAGTGAAGATAGAATTTCAGACCTCAAAGATATGATTGCAGCCAGTGAACAGGAAAGACAAGATCTTTTAAAAATAACAAAGAATCAGGAAATAAAAATTCAACACCTGCAAGATGATAAAAAGAAAAATAACATGAGATTAATAGGGATAAATGAAAAAGAAGGGGACAGCCCAAATGATATCAAGAGGATATTTACAAAAGTAATAGCTGAAAACTTCCCAAACATGAGAAGAGAAACTGACTTTTGGATAAGTGAAGGATATAGGACTCCAAACAGCCATAACCAAAATAAAACTACACTCAGACACATAATAATCATGATCCCAGATATCCAACATAAGGAAAGAATGCTAAAAACTGTTAGAGAGAAAACAGAGATCACCTATAAAGGAAACCCTATCAGAATCACAGCAGACTTCTCAACACAAACAATGAAATCAAGAAGAGCATGGAGTGAAGTATTTCAGCTCCTAAAAGAAACTCACTTCCAACCCAGGCTGACATACCCTACAAATTTGTCGTTCAAAGTGGAAGGAGAAATAAGATACTTCCATGACAAAAGTTTGTTATTTAATTTCCATGTGTCTATGCCAGTTTCACAGAATTTTTTTCCAATAATTTCCAATTTCAGTGCGCTATGGTCTGATAGTATGTATGGAACAATGTCAGTAACTTTGCATTTACTTAAGAATGATTTATGGGTAATATATGGTCTATTTTGGAGAATGTACTGAGATCAGCTGGGAAGAATATGTATTCTGATGTGGTTGGGTGGAACACTCTGTAGTCATCTACTAAGTCCAATTGCTCAAAGGTATGATTCAGTTCTAATATTTCTTTGCTGATTTTTTGTTTAGTTCATCTATCTCTTTGTGACAGTGGGCTGTTAAGGTCACCTGTAATAATTGTGTTCTTGCATATTCTGTCTAGCACTTATAAAGAAATTTAAAAAATCAGACCCTTGAAATTCAAAGACCCAATCCAAAATTGGGTATCTGAGATGAATACACAGATCTCAGATGAAGAAATACAAATAGCAAATAAATACATGAAGAAATGTTCATCATCATTAGTCGTGACGGAAATGCAAATTAAAATCACACTGAGATTCCATCTCACCCCAGAAAGAATGGCCAGGATAGAAAAGACTACCAACAACAAGTGTTGGAGAGGCTGTGGGCAAAAATGAACTCTACTACACAGCTGGTAGGAGTGTAGACTGGTGCAACCACTGTGGAGGTCAGTCTGCAGATTCCTCGAAAAGTTGGGTTTGGAAGTCCCATTTGGCCCAGCTATCGGACTTCTAGGTATGTTCCCAGAAGAACTGCAAACATCATACCACAGTGATATATGTGCACCCATGTTTATAGCAACACAATTTGTAATAGCCAGATCCTGGAAACAACCTAAGTGCCCATCAACTGAGGAATGGATAAAAAAGTTGTGGCATTTTTATACAATGGAGTACTATTCAGCTATACAGAATGACCACATTGAGATATTTATGAATAAATGGACACG
>PVJX010030214.1:12311-22331 GCA_004027295.1 Dolichotis patagonum
CCATTGGTTCTATCTATCACATTGTGTCTTATTGGGATTTGAATATGTGTGATAGTTTAAACAAAATTTCTCTATTGAAAATGAGATATTATAGTACCCATTGATCATTTTCTGTTATTCTGTTCAGAAAGCCCTGTAATTCTTTCAATCTATGCATGGCATTATATTATTTTGTTATGTTTTATATTGCTGTATTTGAAACTATGCTCAACTATATGAGACTGAGTGATATGGTGATAGCTACTATTGATGTCCGGTTGCCTTAATGTAAAGTACTGTGTTGCCTATGTTGTCCAGTTTTGATCTGCTGTGTACTGTCCTCTTTTGTTTTATTCTCTTTAAAATTAAAAATTAAAAAAAGAAACAAACAAAAACAAAAATGTTGCCCTACATCAATACTTCTGGGCAAGTTAGCACAGAAAGAATATAAGACTCACCCAACAGGTACCGTAGGAGGAATTCAGGAGACTGGATCTCCTCCTCAGAGTGGCCCCCAGCAATTTGACAAACATCAACCATACAGTAGAACCCTGAGAGACACACTACATAAAGTTGTGACTATTGGAATAGAAAGACCAGGAATTTACCCAAAATGTGAAAATGACTAAACGAAAAGGCAAAATGCAATCCCAAACATCTAGTCCATCTGGGGCAAGTGCAAGCGATAAAGAAATAGAAGTCCCTAAAATTCATACACCAGAAATATCTCAAAAGAATGCAAATAAAATAAAAAAATCCAGGAGGCTACAGAGGAACTCAAATTACAAATAATGTCTTGCATAAAGACAAAAAGTAACAACCTTAGTAAATGAGCTGCTCATCATAGCTAGAGAAGAAATAGATAAGAAACTACAGGAGCATGGGAAATGGATTGATACTTTGAATGAACAATGCAGAAAACAAGCAGAATCTATGAAGCAATTTGAAAGAGATATGCAAGAAACAAAAAAATACACTGAAAATCTGTAAAGCCGTTTAAATGAAGCTGAGGATAGAATTTCAGACCTTGAGGACAGGATCACAGATAGCGATCCTGAAAGCATAGAAGTTATAAAAACAACAAAGCAGCATGAAATGACAATCCAAAAGCTAAAAGATAATACCAGGAAAAACAATGTTAGAGTAATACACATTAGTGAGGAGGCAGGAGAAATGCAAAAGATATAGATAAGCTGTTCACAGAAATAAGGTTGAAAATTTCTGAAACATGGGGAAAAATCAGATATAAAAACAAGTGAGGCATATAGAATGCCACACAGTCAAAACCAACATAAACCTACATCCAGACACATAATAATTAAGATCTCAGATATGCAGCATAAACACAGAAACTAAAAGCTGTTAGATAAAAGACACAACTCACCTATGTGGAAAGTCTATTAGAATCACAGCAGACTTCTAAGCACAAACCTTCAGGTTAAGATGACCTTGGAGTGAAGTATTTCAAGCCCTAAAAGAAAACAAAGTTCAACCCCAACAGATGTAACCAGCAAAACTGTCTTTCAAATTTAATGGAGAAACAAGATGCTTCCTTGACAAAGAACAACTAAAGAAATTCATGTCCACCAAACCAACCTTAGAAAGAGTGCTGAAGTACATCCTCAGTAGAGATAAAAATGACCAAAATCTCCAGAACCACCAAAGAAAGAAATCACCAGGCTGGACAAGAAAGTAAACAAGGGAGAAAAGCAGGAAAATAACAATAGTCACACAGCATGTCAAAGTCAGGCCAGTACATATCAGTTATATCCATAAATGTAAATGAGCTCAATTCACATAGCAAAGGAAACAGGTTGACAGAATGGATCAAGAAACAGGATCACACAATATACTGTATACAAGAAATATATCTGACTCAAAAAGAAACTCATAGATTAAAAGTCAAAGGATGGAAAATTATATTCCATGCAACAGGAATGCTGGAAAACCATGGGTAACTATTCTACTGGCAGAAAATGTGACCTTCAAACCTAAAATGATTAAAAGAGATAAAGAAGGTTACTATATACTTGCAAGTGGAAAATTCAAGAGGAAGAACTAAGATTATAAATATATATGCACCAAACCAGCAGCATCCAACTATATAAGACAGATACTAAAGGACATGAAAAACCAAATATGCAAGAACACAATTATTACAGGTGACCTTAACAGCCCACTGTCACAAAGAGATAGATGAACTAGACAAAAAATCAGCAAAGAAATATTAGAACTGAATCATACCTTCAAGCAATTGGACTTAGTAGATATTTACAGCGTGTTCCACCCAATCACATCAGAATACATGTTCTTCTCAGCTGCTCTTGGGACATTCTCCAAAAGAGACCATATATTACCCAATAAATCATTCTTAAGTAAATGCAAAGTTTGTGAGATTGTTCCATACATACTATCAGACCATAGCGCACTGAAATTGGAAATTATTGGAAAAAAATTCTGTGAAACTGGCATAGATACATGGAAATTAAATAACAAACTTTTGAACAACCAGTGGGACAAACATGAAATTGAAGAAGAAATAAAGCAATGCTTACAATTCAATGAAAATGCAGAAACAACCTACGCTAATCTGTGGGATGCAATGAAAGCTGTCTTAAGAGGGAAATATATAGCAATAAATTGTCATATCAAGAAAACAGAATGAGCACAAATAAAAAATCTAAGGCTTCATGTCAAGCTTCTTGAAAAAGAAGAGCAAGTTAAAAACTAAAGAATATAGAAGAGAGGAAACTGTAAAGATTAGAGCAGAAATCAATGCAATTGAAACTAAAAACATACAAAGAAGTAATGAAGCAAAAACTGCTTTTTTTGAGAGAATAAACAAAATGGACAAACCTCTAGCTAACCTTAAACAGAAAAAGAATGAAAAAGCCCAAATCCATGCAATAAGGATTGAAAAGGGGGGAATTACTACAGAAGCCTTGGAAATTCAAAAGATCATGAACACCTACTTCAAGAATCTCTACTCATATAAAGAGGAAAACACAGAGGAAATGGACAGATTTCTAGAAACATATGAACTACCAAAGCTCAACCAAGCAGATATAACAATTTTGAATAACCCAATATCAGCTATTGGAATTGAAAATGCAATAAAAATCTTACCAACAAATGAAAGCCCAGGTAGTGATGGTTTCACAGCTGAATTCTATAAGAAATTTAGGGAAGACTTTATGCCAATACTCCTTTAACTCTTCAATGAAATTGAAAAGAAACAATCCACCCTAATTCATTCCTGGAGGCAAGTATTACTCTAATACCAAAACCGGAGAAAGACCCATTGAAAAAGGAGAACTATGGGCTCATCTCACTAACGAACATAGACGCAAAGATTCTCAATAAAATACTGGCAAATAGAATGCAGCAAATCATCAAGATTATACATCATGAACATGTTTGGTTCATTCCAGGAATTCAGGTATGTTTTAACATATTCAAATGAATAAATATAATACACCACAGCAACAGAGACAAAAACAAAAACCACATGGTCATCTCAATAGATGCAGAAAAAGCTTTGCATAAGGTCCAATACATGTTCATGATAATAACCTTTCAGAAACTCGGAATACACGATTTCTACCTCAAACTTATAAGGCCATCTATGACAAACCAACAGCCAATATTATACCAAATGGAAAAAAACTGAAAGCTTTCACTTTCAAATCAGGAACAAGATAAGAATGTCCACTATCACCACTCTTATTCAATGCAGTTCTGGAAGCACTATCCAGGGCAATCAGACAAGAAGAAGAAATACAAGGAATAAAGATAGGAAAGAAAAAAGTTATATTATTGCTATTAGCAGATGACATGATACTCTATATAGAAGACCCAAAAAACACATTAAAAGACTACTAGAGGTAATAAACAAATTCAGCAGTGTAGCTGGATACAAAATTAATGCTCAAAGATCAATGGCATTGCTGTACACAAACAAGGACCTAACAGAGGGAGAAATTAGGTAATATTGCCCTTCAGAATAACATCGAAAAAACAAAAAGAAATACTTAGGAATCAACTGAAATAAGAATGTGAAAGACCTATATGCTGAAAACTACACTATGTTAAAAAAGTGGATTGAAGAGGATATTAGAAAATGGAAGGATATTCCTTGCTCTTGGCTAGGAAGAACCAACATTGTAAAAATGGCCATGCTCCCAAAACTGTTATACAGATTTAACACAATCCCACTCAAAATACGATTAA
This sequence comes from Dolichotis patagonum, assembly GCA_004027295.1. Taxonomy (NCBI): domain Eukaryota; kingdom Metazoa; phylum Chordata; class Mammalia; order Rodentia; family Caviidae; genus Dolichotis; species Dolichotis patagonum. The sequence continues at coordinate 16,521 of PVJX010030214.1, forward strand.
CATAACTCACAGATCTAGAGAAAACACTCCTAAAATTAATTTGGAACCAGAAGAAACCTAGAATAGCAAAGGCAATTCTGGGCAATAAGGGCAAGGGTGGAGGCATTTCATTCCTGACTTGAAACTGTACTACAAAGCCACAGTGTTAAAACCAGCATGGTACTGTCAAATATACCTGAGGACCAAAGAAACAGATTAGAAGATGCAACTATAGGTACAAAGACCCTCAGCCACCTGATATTCAACAAAGGGGCTAAACATGTTCACTGGCAGACTGATAGCCTCTTTAAAAAATGGTGTTGGAGAAATTGGCTCTCCACGTGTAGAAGACGGAAACTAAATCCATGCCTATCACCATGCACAAAACTAAAGTCTAAATGGATCAAACACCTAAACATTAAAACAGAAACACTAAATGTACTACAAGATAAGGTAGGTAGAAATCTTGGAGACATAGGTGTAGGCAGAGAATTCATGAACAAAATGCTAACTGTATGGAAAACAATTCAGAGAATCAATAACTGGGATCTCATATTATTGAAAAATTTCTGCACTTCAAAAGAAATCACCGACCATTCTATGGGTGAAAAGAAAACCCACAGAATGGCAAACAATTTTAGCCAGCAATCCCTCAGACAAAGCACTTATATTGAGAACACACAAAGAATTGAAAAACATCAAGCCCCCCAAATTCAAAGACCCTCTCCAAAAATGGGCAGCTGAGATGAACACATAGTTCTCATATGGAGATATACAAATGGCAAACAAATCCATGAAAAAATGTTCACCATCACTGGTCATTCGAGAAATGCAAATTAAAACAACATTGAGATATCATCTCACACCAGAAAGAATAGCTGCCATCAAGAAATCAACTGATAACAAATATTGGTGAGGCTGTCAGGAAAAAGGAATACTGCTCCACTTTTGGTGGGAGTGTAGACTGGTGCAACCACTATGGAAATGAGTATGGAGAATTCTCAGAAGACTAGGAGTGGAAGCTCCATTCATCCCAGGTATTCCCCTCCTGGTTATTTTCCCAGAGAAACTGAAAAGTTCACATCACAGTGATATATGTGCACCCATGTTTGTAGCAGCACAGTTTGTAAGAAGTAAATTTTGGAAACAACCAAGATGCCCATCAAATATAGAGCAGATGAAATGAATGTGGTATATATATACTACAGAATATTACTCAGTTATAAAAAAGGGTGACCTTGAGACCTTCATAGGGAAATAGGGACAGCTTGAGACTATCCTCTTTAGTTAAACAAATAAGAACCATGTTTATAAATATCACATTGTTTCTCTAGTGTAAATAGTAATAAGAACTGTAGGGGTAATGAAACCCAAATTGTGTAATTGCTACTGTAAAAAAGAGAGGAAAAGAAAGTGCTCTAAAGGATATAAATGCATGTGTGTTTAAGTGTGTAACACAGATGTCAATATTACCATTTTTGTTTAAATGTTGAGCAGAACAATTAACAGGCTCATTGCTTGAATGTGTACATTGTATGTTTTAACTTTGCAACTTGAACACCTATTTCCAATGATGACACTATTTAACTTATCAAGTGGCGATGTCTTAGGTTTTGTTTTCTTTTGTTTTGTTTTGTTTTGTTTTTCTTGTGGTTGTTGTTCTTTTTTTTCCCCTTTTGGAATTCTGTATTGTTGCTACCCTCTTTCTGTTTTCTTTGTTTTTTTTTCCTTTCTCCTTCTCTTTAAATAAAAAATTTAAAAAAAAGAAATATAGGACAGTAACAGTCATAAATCTGAAATCTTTGAAAGATGGCAAATGAAATAAAGAAATAAATCTAGGAGACTATAAAGAAATCAAATTAGAAATAGTTTCCCACATAAAGACAGAATTAACAACCTTAGTAAAGGAGTTGATCAGCATAGTCAGAGAAGAAACAGATTAAAAAAATATAGGAACATGGGAAATTGATTTAAAACCTTGAATGAACAATATAGAAAACAAGCAGAATCTATAAAACAAATTCAAAACATATCCAGGAAACATAAATTCTATTGAAACCTGGCAAAAATGGTTTAAAAGAAGCTAAGCATAGAAATTCGACCTTGTGGACAGAATCACAGTTAGCAATCATGAAAGCATAGAACTTTTAAAAACCACACACATCAACATGAAATGGCAATACAGCAGCTTCAGGGTGACACCAAGAGAAACAATATAATACTAATAAGTGTCAATGAAGATACAGGAGTCAACGCAAATGGAATAGGTAAAGTATTCACAGAAGAGATAGCTGAAAAGCTCACAAACAAGGTGAGAAATCTGACATGCAGATAAGTGAGGCATATAGCATGCCAAGCAGTCACAACCTACATAAATTTACACCAAGATATATAATAGTTAGAATCCCAGATGTACAACATACAAACAGAACAATAAAAGCTGTTAGAGAAAGGACACAACTCAAATTTCAAGGAGAACTCATCAGAATCAGAGCAGACTTTTCATTCTGAACCCTCAAGTTAAGACAAACTTGGAGTGAACTATTTCAATCCCTGAAAGTAAACAGCTTTCAACCCAGACTGATGTACCCAGAAAAACTTTCTTCCAAATATAATGAAAAACAAGATATATATAAATAAAACCTTCTTAAGTAAATGCAAAGGGATTGAAATTATTCCATACATAATAACTGATCATAGTATACTATAATTGGAAAATGAATGGAAAAAGAAGTTACAAAACTGGCATAAATACATGAAAATTAAACAACAACTTTCTGAAAACCAGTGGGCTCCAGATGAAATTAAAGAAGAAATAAAGCAATACCTAAAATTCAATGAAAATGTGAATACCACATAACATAACACATGGGATGCACTGAAAGTGGTCCTAACGGGGAAATATGTAGCAATAAATTGTCACATGCAGAAAAAGGAGTGAGCACAAATAAACAGCTTAATGCTCCACCTCAAGTTCTTAGAAAAGGATGAGCAAGTCAAACACAAAGCTCATAGAAGAGAGGAAACTGTAAAGATCAGAGCAGAAATTAATTCAGTTGAAACTAAAAAACACAAAGAATTAATGAACCAAAGAGCTGGATTTTGAGAAAATAAACAAAATTAATAAATCCCTAGCCAACCTTATCAAGAAAAAGAAAGAAAAAACCTGAGATTCATGCAATAAGACTGCTTGCTTGTTTGCTTCATTTACATTTCTTTAACTTATACTTTACCTCCTTTTTTGTTCTAATTTTTTCATCTTTCCCTTCATCCAATTCACCCCTCTAGAATTAATTGTATTTTCATATGAAGGAATAGTCTCCTTAAATTTTCTGTTTAACTTTAATAATCTCTTGTTTACTCCTTAATTCTATTACTTTGACCCTATTCTCAAGTTTCCCAAAGATTGCAAGACCATCCTGTGTCTTCTTGACATGCTTCTAGTTTTTTTTTTCAGTTATCTCAGTTTTATCCAATATCCTTCTTAAGTTTCCCCACCACAAGTTAAAAATACTCTATGAATGGGAAATGCTCTAGATACAAGTTCCCAGTTTAAGACTGATTCTGTTATAAAACTGTAAATTTGACTTCTATGGTTCATTACAAATTTAGTAGTCATAACAGTTTGTCAATTTCTAAACAGTGCTTGATGCTAGGATTCTTCCTAATTATATTACTTTAGCTAGGATGTCATAGTTGTTGTGATCAGCTGTTCTGACTCCACAAATAGTACTGGGAAGTTCTGAGTGAAAAAAAACCTCACCAAACCCCAACACAAAAGGATGGGGGTTAAGCAAAACAGATAGCAACATTTCTGTCTTAGTTTTAAAGGTAAGATCTTGGAACAAATGAAAGCAAATGACTTCCTACACACAGAAGACATTCATGAACAACATAATTTCCTAAATAGGTCTTGATGCTTGTGATAATAGCATCTATTATAAAACCTTACAAAGATCAACGCAGCAAACAAAATAAAAATATTTCAAAATACAAAATGACAAGACATAGAAGCAAAATGGAATCTCAGGACTTTGGCCCACCTAAAACAAGTCCAGCAGGCAAAGGCCTACAGGAAAATGTCAGGCATACACATGAAATTTCTGAAACTATAGCAAAGAAAGCAAACAAATCTGTGAAGTTATAGAGGAAACCAGATCAGAAATATTGTCATATTAAAAAAAAGTAATGACAAATATCATAAAGGAATTTCTCAGCAAAAATAGAGTAAACATAAATTTAAAAAATAGCAAACAAGAAGAAAATGATGGAAACTAAATATTCAATACAGAAGAAAGAGAATTCATGAAACATACTCAAAATGAAAACAAGGATGTCTGAAACTTCATTAATAACTGTCAAAACTGATGAAATGAAACTATACATAGACATTCAGATATTGAATGCAGAATCATGGTCAGTTGTGAAAAAAGAGAGAACTCTTAAATATTACAATGGATTGGGAAAGAAAAATTAACCAGCTAAAAATCAGCAAAGAAAAAAATAATAACTCTAACCTATCCCTAAACTTTCAACTTAAAATTAATATGAGACAGATAGGTGTCAGTGAACAAGCAGGAGTCAACTCAAATTACATAAAAACACTATTTGCATAAATAAAAGCAGGAGATTTCCCATATACAGAAAGGAATCTTACATAAAGATAGCTGAGAATTACAATAAACAATCACCGAGATAAGTCTCTACCCAGGCATATGATAATCAAGATCCAAAAATTCAGATGAAGAACATTATACTAAAAGCACTTAGAGAAAAGAAACAGATGAACTACTCTGAATATCTCATCAGAATAATGGAACATTTCTCAACACAATCCTTGAAGTCAAGAAGAACTTGGAGAAAGATATTTCCAGTTTTCAGAAAATAAATTGCATTCAAAAGTGATGTACCTTGAGAAACCAGCTTTCAACATTAAAGGAGAGATGAGAAACTTCCATGACACAAAAAAACTGAAGAAAAACATTACTACTGAATCAACAGAAAATGCAGTACTGAAATATATTTTGCACAGAGATTAAGATGACCATAATTTCAAGAACAACAACAAAATGAAACTATCAAGGAACCAAAGCAAATAATAGAAGGGAATAACAGGTGGAAAACAGCAGGAAAATAACAGGACAAAAATAAGTCAATACACAAATGTTATAAACATCATTGTAATTGGGTTCGATTTGCAGATTGAAGGAAACAGGGTGGCAGAATGGTTTAAGAAACAAGATCCAACAATATTTTTACACAAGAAACACATTTAACTCCAAAGGAAACTAGTACACTGAAAGTCAAATATTCGATGAAACAGAACCTCACAAAAAATGAGGTGGCAATTCTGTGTGCAGACAATATGAAATTCAAACCAGAATGGCCAGAAATGATAATGAAAGTCACTGCATACTTTCTAGGTGTAAATTTCAACAGGAAGATTTAACAGTAATAAACACATACACATCGAGTACAGGAACACCTAACTATAGAGGACAATTATTTATAGGCATTAAAAACAAAAGCTTAACAGTACAATTCTAACAGAGCAAAATAGTCCAACATTGTCACAGATATATAGATCATCCAGACCAAAAAAATTAGAAAAGAAATATCAGAACTGTAGCACACCAGTGAACAGAAGAACTTAATAGATGTTTAAAGATTTTCCCACAACAGGATCAAAATATACACATTCTTCTCCGCTGCACTTGTGACATTCTCTAAAGTAGAATTTGTGACAGTCCATAGAACATGATTGAATAAATGCAAAAGATTTGAAATTATCCTATGCAGACTATCTGACCATATATAAAAGAAACTGCAATG
>PVJX010030215.1:0-22230 GCA_004027295.1 Dolichotis patagonum
ACATGTATCTAGGAATCTCTATTTTTTCTGTGTTATCGAACTTATGAGAGTAGAGGTTTTCAAAATAAGTGTTGATGATCTTCTGCATTTCTGTAAAGTCTGTAGTAATTTCGCCTTTTTCATTCCTTATTGCATGACTTTGAGTTTTTTCTTTCCTTTTTCAAATAAGGTTGGCTAGAGGCTTATCAATTTTACTTATTTTTCAAAAAACCAACTCGGATTCATTGAATCATTGAATTGTTTACTTACACTTTATTGCACTAATTTCTGCTATGATCTTTATAATTTCCTCCCTTGTTTGGGCTTTTGGCTTAGCTTGCTCTTCTTTTGCTAGATGTTTGAGTTGTAGCATCAGGTTGTTTATTTGTGTTTGTTCTGTCTTCCTCATGTGGGAACTTGGTACAATAAATTTGCCTCTTAAGACTTTTTCACTGCATCCCACAAATTCTGGTAAGTTGTGTTTGTATTTTTGTTTGCTTGTAGATATTGTTTAATTTCTTCTTTAATTTCCTCCATGACCCACTGATTGTTCAATTGTGTTTTATTCAGTTTCCATGTGTTTGTGAGGTTTTTGCAGTTGCTTTTATCATTAATTTCAAGTTTCATGGCACTATGATCCGATAACATGCATGGGATAATTTCAATTCTTTTGCATTTACTTAAATATGTTCTGTGGGCTAGTATATGGTCTATTTTAGAGAATGTCCCATGTACTGCTGAGAAGAAGGTGTATTCTGATGATGTTGGATGGAACACTCTATATGTCTATTTGATTTTTCATTTCTTTTAATATTTGTTTTGTATAGGTAGGTTCTCTGGAATTTGGTGCTTATATAGTTAAGACTTTTATCTCATCCTCTTGAGGTTTTCCCCTAACTAGTTTGCAGTGACCTTCTTTATCTCTTTGGATCATTCTTGGCTCGAAGTCCACATTGTCTTCCATCAGGATAGCTACTCCTCCTTTATTATTATTATTATTATTATTATTATTATTATTATTATTATTATTATTATTATTATTTTCTGGTTTCCTGTTGCATGCAGTATTGTTTTCCGTCGTTTGACTTTCAGTCTATGGATTTCCTTTTGGGTTAGATAGGTTTCTTGTAGACACCATATGGTTGGACGATTTTTCTTGGTCCATTTTACCAGTCTGTTCCTTTGATTGGTAAGTTGAGGCCATTTACATTTATGGTTATAACAGTGATATAATTGGTTTATTTTTGACATGTTATCTTTCTGCTGTTGTATTTTTAGTTGTCCATTCTGTTTAATTGTCTGACTTGCCTGGTTGGTTTTTTTCCTATGTGTATGTTAAATATCTTTCAGTTGTCTTTGTAGGGTTGGCTTGGTGGTCATTTAGTTTTTAAGTGGTTCTTTGTCATGGGAGTATCTTATTTCTCCAATTATTTTGAAGGACAGTTTTGCAGGGTATGTCAGTCTGGCTTGGAAATGTTTTTCCTTCAGGATAGGAAATACTTCTCTCCATACTGTTCTTAACTTCATTGTTTGTGTTGAGAAGTCTGTTGCAATTCTGACAGGTTTTCCTTTAGAGGTGATATTTGTTTCTGTGTAAGAGCTTTTAGTATTCTTTTCTTATGCTGGATTCCTGGGATCATGATTATTATGTGTCTGGGCGTAGTTTTAGTTTGATTTTTGCTATTTGGAGTTCTATATGCTTTACTAATCCAAATGTCAGCTTCCATTTCATGTTTGGGAAGTGTTAAGCTATGACTTCTGTAGATATCCTCTTGATGTCATTTTGTCTGTTCCTTTCTTTTTCTTTTATCCCTATTATACTTATGTTTTTTTTTCTTTGCATCATCTTGCAGGTGTTGAATTGCTATTTCTTGATTCTTTGTTATTTTAAAAAGATCTTTCATTTCCTTTTCACTCACTGCAATCTTATCTTTGAGGTCTTTAATTCTATCTTCAGTGTCATTGATGCAGTTTTGACAGCTTTCAATAGAATATTTGATTTCCTGTATATCTCTTGGTATCTTCTTTCTTTATTCTGTTTGTTTCTTTAGTGTTCCTTGAGGGATTCTATCTGTTTGCTTTGTTCATCTAATTTTTTAGCTGTGTTTTCACTAGATGTGTTCATTATTTTTTCAATACTTTTATCATTTCTTCTTTTACCTGGTCAATTATTTCTGATTTGAATTTTTGCATTGCTTCCCCAAGTGGCTTCTTTATTTCAGTTGATATCATTTTAGTTATTTCAGTTATATGTCTTCTATTTTCTGTGTACATGGCTCCTAGGATTTCCTGGGATGGGCTGGAGTTTTGAGCCTGCCTTTTTGTCTTTCCTTTTTATCATTTTTCTTTATTGTTTTGGGTGAGTGGTGTTCAAAGCTTTCTCTGTGTGTGTGGTGAATCACTTCCCAAACCCTCACCTCCTTGAGCATTTTCAGCTCCCCTGCAGGCACTTGGCTCCCTAAAATGAGAGATGGAAGCTGGGCATGGAGAACTAGGGCCAGCAGAACACCCGGGGTATAATCACCTGCCCTTGGGGTGGACATGAACTCAACTGCTGGCAGTGCTGGTCGTAAGCTCACCCCAGGGCAGCCCAAAGGAATGCAGAGTCCTTGTGCATGGTCTTTGACTCCTGAGCTGAAAGAAGGCCACTGGATGTGGTCAGCTGAGGCCCTGAAATATGCTGAGCTCATTCCATCATCCCTGGTAGCTCCCCAGAAACTCAGACACTGGGAGCCTCAGTCTCCAACTTTCCCCAGGTCACAAGGACTCACCTCGGGCAATCTCCACTCCCCTATAAGCTCTTGGCTTACTTAATAGAGAGGCTGAAGCTCAGCATGGAAAACTGAGTCTGCCAGAACCCTCGGGCACAATCCCCTGTCCTAGTAGGGTGGGTATGAACTCAACCGCTGGCAGTGCTGGTCTTAAGCTCCTAAAAGATATCCTTGAATATATAATTCTCTGCAGATAAAATTACAGATATCACCCAAACTGACCTAATAGTTTTTATTTTGATTGAGTGTTTTGTCATGTTTTATGCCAAAATCATGTTAACAGAATAGCTACTTTTAAGATAAAAGTATGCAATGGATTAACTAAAGTTAATTTCCTGGTACTATTCTTAAGATTATGTATTTATTGTATGCATTTTTGCATTGTTATTAAATTTTACAAACGTACAATTGGCTGCTAGGATAACAAAATGTATTTGCCTGTTTTGTTTTCCTTGACATTTTTTTAGAAAGAAAAAAAAAACAAACAAAACAGAAAAAAGGGTAGCAAAGGTACAGAATTCCAAAGAAAAAAAGAAAAAGAACAAAAAAAAACCCCACTAAGATATCACTAGTTGAAAAGTTACATACTGTCATCTTGGAAATAGTTGTTCAAGTTACAAAATTAAAGCATACAAAGTAGACATTCAAACAGTGAGACTATTAACACTTCTGCTTAACAATCTAACATACACAGTAGTATGGTCACCTATCTTCCACATTTAAACATACATGAAGTTATATCCTTTAGAGAACTATCTTTTGCTCTCTTTTTTACCGTAGCAATTATGCATTTTAGGTTTTATTCCTCCTACAGTTCTTATTACTTTTTTTGTTATTTTAAAGAGAATAAAACAAAAGGGGGAAGAACAAAGCAGATCAGAACAGAACAACATAGGCAACACATCACTTTACAGAAGACAACTGGACATTAACAGTAGCTATCAAAATATCTTTCTCTGCTATAGTTGAGAATAGTTTCAGATACAATAATATCAAACAACACAATAGTATAAAACCATTCAAGAGAATGAAAGCATGACAGCACATTCTGAACCAAATAACTATAATCAATGGCTACTATAATATCTCAATTTCAATAAAAAGATTTGTTTATACTACCACATATACTGAAATACGAATAAGACAAAACATGATAGAACCAATGGTAATAGCAGAGTGGAAGCATGGTAGGACTTCTAAGAAAGATGATATTAAATCAGCAATGGCTGTCATAATGATTTGTTTTCTTCCAAACCGCTGTTTATACCATCACACATAATAAAGTCAAACAAAACAGATTAAAACCATTCCAGCTGATGAATGAAAACATTGAAAGGCTTCAAATCAATGAAATGGGGGGTCATGATTACTATAAATTCTTATATACTCTTACCGACTCTCATACTAGAGAGACTATACAGTATTTACACATGTGAGTTTGATTTATTTTGCTTATGCGTATGGTCTCAAGTCGTGTCCATTTATTTATAAACATCTCAATGTGATCATTCTTTATAGCTGAGTAGTACTCCATTTTATAGAAATACCACAACTTTTTAATCCATTCCTCAGCTGATGGGCCCTTAGGTTGTTTCCAAGATCTGTATTACAAATTGTGCTGCTATAAATGAGTGCACATATATAACTGTGGTATGATGTTTTCAGTTCTTCTGAGAATATGCCTAGAAGTGGAATAGCGGTGCCAAATGGGGCTTCCAAGCTGAGCTTTTTGAGGAATCTACAGACTGACCTCCGCAGTGGCTGCACCAGGCTATGCTCCCACCAACACCGCAGAAAGGTTCCTTTTCCCCCCACAGCCTCTTCAGCACTTTTTGTTGGAATTTTTTTTTCTAACTTGGCCATTCTTTCAGGGGTGAGATGGAATCTCAGTGTAGGTTTAATTTGCATTTCTCTAATAACTAATGAAGATGAACATTTTTTCATGTATTTATTTGCCACTGGTATTTCTTCATCTGAAAACTGTGTATTCATTTCAGATGCCCATTTTTGCATTGGGTCTTTGAATTTTGAAAGTATGATATTTTTAAATTCTTTAAAAGATCTAGACAGAATCCTTTGTCTGAGGGAAAATCCATTAAGAATTTTTTTTCCAATTTGTGGGTTTTCTTTTCACTCTGCTGGAAATCTCTTTTGACGTGCAGAAATTCTTTCATAAGATGTGGTCCCAGTTACTGATTCTGAGAAGTATTTCCCATGCAGCTTGTTTCTTGTTCGTGAATTCTCTACCTATCCCTATGTCTTCGATATTTTTACCTACTTTGTCTTCCAACAGATTTAGTGTTTCTGTTTTAAGAATGAAATCTTTGATCCATTTAGATTTTAGCCTGATGCATGGTGATAGGCATGGGTCTAGTTTTAGTCTTCTGCATAGGGATAGCCAATTTTTCCAACACCATTTGTTAAAAGAGACCGTCATTCTTCTAGGGAGCATGTTTGGCCCCTTTATCAAAGATAAGGTGGTTTTGTGAGTTTGTGGTTGTGGTTGGATCTTCCAGTCTATTCCACTGATCTTCAGGTCTGTTTTTCTTCCAGTACCATATTGATTTTATTACTGTGAATTTGTAGTATAATTTCAAGTCAGGGATTGTGATGCCTCCTTCCTTGCCTTTGGTGCTTAGAACTGCCTTTGCTATTCTAGGTCTCTTCTGGTTCCAGATGAATTTTAGGAGTGATTTCTCTAGATATATGAGGTATTCTAGTGGTATTTTGTTTGGGATTGCATTGAATCTGTATAGTAATTTTGGGAGAATGGCCCTATTCACAATTTTTGTTGTTCCTATCCATGAACAGGGAATGTCCTTCCATTTTCTGAGGTCCTCTTTGATTTCATTTTTCAGGGTATTATAATTTTTGCTGTATAGTTCTTTTACTTCTTTCATGAGAGTAAGAGCTAAGTATTTCATTTTTTGGATGCTAGTGTGAATGATGTTGCTTCTCTTAATTCTCTCTCAGTATAATTCTTGTTAGTATATAGAAATGCTATTCATTTTTGAGTATTGACCTTGTATCCAGCTACATTGCTAAATTTATTTGTCATACCTAGGAGTTTTTCAATGGAGTTTTGGGGGTCTTCTATGTTAAGTATCATGTCATCTGCAAATAATGATAATTTAACTTCCTCTTTTCCTGTCATTACTCCATTTATTTCTCTCTCTTGTCTAATTGCTCTGGCAAGTATTTCCAGTACTCTGTTGAATAGGAGCAGTGATAAGGGACATGATTGTGTTTTACCTTATTTTAAGGTAAAGGCTTTCAGTTTTTGGCCATTTAATATAATACTGGCTCTTGGTTTGTCATAGATAGCCTTAAGGTATTGAGGTAAAGACATTCTATTCCAATTCTCTATAAGGTTCTTATCATGAGTGAATGTTGGACCTTATCCAAACATTTTTCTGCATCTATAGAGACTATCATGTGGCTCTTACTTTTGACTCTATTTATATAGTGAATTACATTTATTGATTTGTGTATGTTGAACCATCCCTGCATTCCTGGAATGAATCCCACTTGGTTGGGGTGAATAATCTTCTTGATGATTTGCTGTATCCTGTTTGCTAATATTTTATTGAGAATTTTTGCATCTATGTTCATTAAGGAGATTGGTCTATAGTTCTCCTCTTAAGTTGGGTCTTTGTCTGGTTTCTGTACTACAGTAATATTTGCTTCCAGGAATGACTTAGGAAGAATTGCCTCCCTTTCAATTTCATTGAAGAGTTTGAGGAGTGTTGGCATTAAGTCTTCTTTGTATTTCTTGTAGAATTCTGCAGTGAGTCCATCTGGGCCTGGACTCTTCTTTGTAGGCAAGGACATTTATATTTTCAACTTCAGTAATAGAAATTGGATTATTCAGCAATTTTACATGTTCCTGATTCAGCTTTGGTAGTTCATATGTATCTAGGAATCTGTCTATTTCTTCACTGTAATCGAACCTATCAGTGTAGAGATTTTTATAATAGGTGTTGATGATCTTCTGTATTTCCACCCAGTCTGTAGTAATTTTGCCTTTTTCATTTCTTACTGCATGAATTTGAGTTTTTCTTCCCTTTTTTTCATAAGGTTGGCCATGGGCTTATCAATTTTATTTATTCCTTCAAAGAAGCAACTGTTTGATTCATTGATCCTTTGTACTGTTTTCTTAGACTCTATTGCATTAATCTCTATTCTAATTCTTATAATTTCCTCCCTTCTTTGGCTTTGAGCTTGGCCTGCTCTTCTTTTTCTATATGTTTGAGTTGTAGCATCAGGTTGTTTATTTGTGTTTGTTCAGTCTTCCTGATGTGGGAACTCAATGCAATAAATTTTCCTCTGAGGACTTCTTTCATTGCATCCCACACAATCCAATAAGTTGTATTTGTAGTTTCATTTGCTTGTAGATATTGTTTAATTTCTTCTTTAATTTCCTCTGTGACCCACTGGTTGCTCAATCAGTTGTTACTCAGTTTCCATGTGTTTGTGAGGTTTTTGCTGTTGCTCTTATCGTTAATTTCTAGTTTCATGGCACTATGATCCGATAACATGCATGGGATAAATTCAATTCTTTTGCATTTACTTAAATATGTTCTGTTGGCTAGTATATGGTCTATTTTAGAGAATGTCCCATGTACTGCTGAGACAAAGGTATGTGTTGATGTTGTTGGATCGAACACTCTGTATACATCTATCTATCAAGTCCATTTGTTCACAGGTGTGATTCAGTTCTGTTATGTCTTTTCTGACTTTCTGTCTGGTTGTTCAGTCCCTTTGTGTCAATGTTGTATTAAAGTCTCCTGTTATAATTGTTTTATTATTTGTTTGATTTTTCATTTCTGTTAGTATTTGCTTTATATAGCTGGGTGCTCTGGAATTTGGTGCATATATATTTAAGATAGCTATCTCTTCCTCTTGAAGTTTTCCCCTAACTGGTATGTAGTGACGTTCTTTATCTCTTTGGATCATTCTTGGTTTAAAATTCACATTGTCTGCAAACAGGATGCCTACTCCTGCTTTTTTTTTTTTTTTGGTTTCCTGTTGCATGAAATATTGTTTTCCATCCTTTGACTTTCAATCTATGAGTTTCCTTTCGCATTAGATGGTTTTATTTTAGACAGAGTATGGTTGGACTTTGTTTCTTGATCCATTCTGCCAGTCTATTTCTTTTGATTGGTGAGTTGAGGTCATTTACATTAGTGGTTGTAACTGTTATATGTTAATTTATTGCTGAAATGTTATCTTTCTGCTGTTGAATCGTTAGTTTTCCATTCTATTTAATTGTCTGCCTTGCTTGGTTTTATCCCATGTATATCTAGAATATCTTTCAGTATTCTTTGTACGGTTGGTTTGGTGTTCATGAAGTTCTGCAACTGCTCTTTGTCATGGAAGTATCTTATTTCTCCATCCATTTTGAAGGACAGTTTTCCAGATACGTCAGTCTGGGTTGGAAGTGGTTTTCCTTTAGGATCTCAAATACTTCACTCCATGCTCTTCTTGACTTCATTGTTTGTGTTGAGAAGTCTGCTGTGATTCTGATAGACTTTCCTTTATAGGTGACCTGTCTTTTCTCTGTAACAGCTTTTAGTATTCTGTTCTTATGGTGGATTTCTGGGATGGTGATTATTATGTGTCTGGGTCTAGTTTTATTTTGGTTATGGCTCTTTGGAGTTCTATATGCTTCACTTATCCAAAAGTCAGTTTCTCTTCTCATGTTTTGGAAGTTTTCAACTATTACTTCTGTAAATATCCTCTTGACATCATTTGGGCTGTCCCCTTCTTTTTCATTTATCCCTATTAATCTTATGTTATTTTTCTTTGCATCATCTTGCAGGTGTTGAATTGTTATTTCCTGCTTCTTTGTTATTTTTAAGAGATCTTTCCTTTCCTGTTCACCGTCTGCAATCTTATCTCTAAAGTCTGAAATTCTATCTTCACTTTTGTTGAGGCGGTTTTGGCAGCTTTCAATTGAATTTTTGATTTCCTGTATATCTCTTTGGATCTGCTTTATGTATTATGCTTGTTTCTTATAGTGTTCATTCAGGGATTCTATCTGTTTGATTTGTTCCTCTAATATTTTAGCTGTGTTTTCACTAGATATGTTCACTATTTCTTTCACTATTTTTAACATTTCTTCTTTTACCTGGGCAAGTACTTCTGATTTGAATTTCTCCATAGCTTGTGCTAGGTACATCTTTATTTCATTTGATACCATTTCAGACATTTCAGGTGTATAGCTTCTTTTTTCTTCTATGTACATGGCTCCTAAGCTTTTTTGGGTTGGGCTGGAATTTTGAGCCTGCCTTTTGGTCTTTCCTTTTGTCATTTTTCTATATTTCCTTGCTTTGAGCAGTGTTCCAAAGCTTCCTCTGGATGTGTGGCGAGTTACCTCCTGCACCCTCAGTTCCTAGAGCAGTGCTGGGTTGCCCGCAGGCTCTTGGCTCCCTAAATTGAAAGGTGGAAGCTGGGGGTTGTGTACTGGGTTCTGCAGAATGTTGGCCACAGTCCTGTGTCCAAAGGGGTGGGTTTGATCTCAACCACCGTGAGTGCTGGTTTCAACTCTCCCCAGGCCATCTCACACCAGGCCATCAGAACCCCAGCTCGGCCTCTGCCTCCCAAACTGAGAGAAGGCCACTGAGCATGTTGCACTAAGGCAGTGGAGCTTCTGGAGCTCACTTCAGTGTACCTGTTAGCGAGCCAGAAGATCAATTGCCCAGAGCGCAGGTCACCAGCTCTCTGCAAGCCTGCCTTGGGGCAGCAGAACTCACCTCACAGGGTCCTAACTCCCCTCTGCAGGCTCTTGGCTCCCTAAATTTTAAGGCAGATGCTCGGCCTGGGGAACTGGAGCCCGCAGAATCTTGGGCTGCAGAAACCTTTGTCCCAGGAAGTGGGAAAGATATCCCTGGTGGTTAGTCCCCCTCCTTGTCCCCTGCCTCCCGAACTGAGAGAAGGTCACTGGGCATGCTGTACTAAGGTGGTGGAGCTTCTAGGACTTGGTCCAGTGTACCTGGTAGCTATCCAGAAGCTCAATTGACTGGAATGTTATTTACAATGCCACTCAGTGTTAATAAAATATTTTGATTTCAGCATTCATCCAAACAGCAAAATATTTTTATTAATTATTACTTTAATTTACTGAGATTTCTTTGATACAGTTTTTTCTACAGATTTCAGTATTTAACAGTAAAATTAATACTAATGGCATGTAATTTTATTTCCTATAACCAAATGACCTCCTTAGTATTATTGACCTTCATTATGCAGAAAGACATGTTGTCACCCTTTATGTATGACCATGACAACTTCGCTAAAGGAAAGATGCCCTTTTCTACAGATTTTGTTTTTACAAGTATTGTTACTTATCAAGTACCAAACCATAATTTTTCCATCCTAAGGACCATCTTAATATTTAATGGAGTATATATTTCTTAGATTCATTTTCCCAGCCTATATTAGACTAGGTCTGAGATATGAACATCACAGTGGGATGAAGTGAAGAAGCCAATCTGTTCAGTTAGTGAAAACTGAGATGCCAGGGTTGATGTGAGAGTTAAACAGCAAAATAACCATATAACTCAACTAAGAACATGCCCTTAATTGTACTGTCCAGCATGTTCTACCTATCTCATGGGAGTCTCTTATTTAGATAAACTCACTATGCCAGTTTTACAGACACCAGGAATCAATTTCACATTAAAAAATCAAATTTAACAATGCTCTAAATCCTATTTTCTTATAAAATAAAAATCACTAATTATTCATAATTTTACCTCATACAACACAACCATACACCAAACTTTGAAACTTCACTATCACTGCTCCCAAATCCCATATTTCCAGCCTCTGAAATCCAAATCCCAAGTCCAAATCCAAGTCCAATATTTCCAGCCTCTCTCCCCACTCAGTATTTTCAGCTTCTGAAAAGCTCAGATCAAAACCTCTGCTCTGAACCTAGAAAACCTTTTTTCTGTGATCCCTCAAAAATAATAAATTAATAGTGACAGAATAACAAGGTACTGTGGAATATGGTGAAAACCACTGTTCTGTGAGGGAAAAATATGAGAAGGAAAATAAAATGCAACTACTATAAGACTGAAAGTGGGCTCAGAAGTCTCCAATTCTTCCTGTTCTATATGTGCACCTGGGGGTATGGCATAGGAAACACTGAGTCCAGTGGGTTACCTCATACTGGTGTGATTGAGAGTTACTATGTTGGTGACATGATAGTTGACTTCCTTCTATTGGGTGCCCTGGGGTACACCTGACTTTTTCCTTGGCAGACATTCCAAATTTTTTGCATCAAAGATACTTTTGCCTGTCCAGTAGAGTAAGACCTCAACTTAGGAATTATTTTCAATCTGGGATTATTTTTTCATAATTTTATCCACTTATCTTCTGACCACCCCTGTCCTATATCCTACACCCAAGAATGTTGTCAACTTGAATGTCCCTACTCCTGAAACTTACTCTATCCTACTGGCTTTGTGCTCCACAAGTTATAGCATCCTTTCAAGTGCTTCTTCCTTAGCCATGCCATACTGAAGGCTCTCTGAACACTCAATATTTCCATGCAGCATGCTGGTAAAACCAACATCTTATCAAGGCTGGTTCTATCTGTTGCAGGATAATTGAGTACTATGTCACACATTGAAGTTCTTTGCAACAGCAGCAGAAAGTGTGTTACTGGCTAGACAAGCATGTTGAGATGAATCTGGTGCAAAAACTTTCCTTGGAGTCCCTCACTGTGCAGGCTTCCCAGGAAATTTGTTTTCCAATGAAATTTTGACACATTGTACACTTGAGGCTGAGGTGGGTAAGGTGCTGCTGCTTGCTGAAATGTCCTTAGAATCTTTGTATTCTCCATGTGGACAACACTTGTTTTATTTTGAAAGGAGAATATAACAGTGGTAATGTGCTCCTCATGCACTAATATTTGCGTTTAAACAAAAATAAGTTTTCCTTTTTATTGTTGTGAACAATGAATAAAAGTAACACTTATACATGATAGCCAACCACTCTGCTGTAAGGTTACTCCCAGTATATATATTGGTATGTTTTAAGGGTATTCATTGATCATTTTTATGCCCAAATCTTGTAACCTGAACAACATTTCAAAGATAATAACATGCAATATGGTCACTAGTGTTAATTTACTATTTTGCTTTGAATTTCTGTATTTTATTTACCTGTTTTTGCTATAAAATGACAAGCAATATTCAACTTTGTGAGTTGTAATTACTATCTGGCCATAGTGTACTGCAATTGGAAATCAATGGAAAAGAAATTGCAAAACCTGCATACATACATGCAAATTAAACAACAACCTTTTAAAGAACCAGTGGGCTACCAATGAAATTAAGGAAGAAATAAAGCAATATTAACAATTTAATGAAGATGCAGAAACAAGCTAATATAATGTGTGGGGTGCAATGAAAGTGGACTTAAGAGGGAAATATATATCAATAAGTTGACATATCAAGAGTATAGAACTAGCACAAATCAACAACCTAATGCTTCATCTCAAGCAACTAGAAAAAGAACAGCAAGTTAAACCCAAAGCTCATAGAAGAGAGGAAATAGTAAAGATTACAGCAGAAATCAATTCAATTGAAATTAAACACACAATGCAAAGACTTAATGAAACAAAAAGCTGGTTTTTTTTGAGAGAATAAATGAAATTGACAAACCTCTGGCTAACCTTATCACGAAAAAGAAAGAAAAAACCCAAATTAATGCAATAAGCACTGAAAAGGGGGAAATTACTACAGACCCCATGGAAATTCCAAAGATCATGAACACCTACTTTGAAAATATCAAACCACATAGAATGGGAAACACAGAGGTAATGGACAAATTTCCATAAACCTATGAACAACCAAATCTTAACCAGGATGATATGACAATTTTGAATAACCCAATATCAGCTATTGAAATAGAAAACATAATAAAAAAAAACTTACCAACAAAGAAAAGTCCAGGTCCTGATGGATTCACAGCTGAATTCTGTAAGAAATTCAGACAAGATTTGTTGCCCATACTCCTTAAACTCTTCAATGAATTTGAAAAGCAGCAGTCCTCTCTCAATCATTCCTGGAGGCAAGCATGATGCTCATACCAAAACTAGAGAAAGGCCCAAACAAAAAGGCCAAATATAGGCCAATCTCACTAATGAGCACTGATGCAAAGATTCTCGATAAAATACTGGCAAATAGAATGCAGTACATAATCAAGAAGATTATACATCATGAACAAGTGGGGTTCATTCCTGGAATGCAGGGATGGCATAACATACACAAATCAATAAATGTGATTCACCACATCAACAGAGCCAAGAACAAAAACCACATGGTCATCTCAATACATGCAGGAAATGCTATTGATAAATTGCTCACATGTTCATGATTAAAAAGCCTTCAGAAACTCAGAATACACGGTGTCTACCTCAACCATATAAAGGCCATGTATAAGGCCATCTATGACAAACCAACAGTCACTATTATACTGATTGGACAAAAAATGAAAGCTTTCACTTAAAAATCAGGAACAAGACAAGGATGTGAACTATCACCACTCCTGTTCAATATAGTTCTGGGAACACTGGCCAGGGCAATCAGACAAGAGAGAGAAATAAAAGGAATAAAGACAGGAAAGGAAAAAGTTAAATTATGACTCTTTGTGGATGACATGTTTCTTTGTACATAAGACCCCAAAAACTCCATTAAAAGACTACTACTGGTAATAAACAAATTCAGCAGTGTGGCTGGCTACAAGGTCAATGCTCAAAGATCAATAGCATTCCCGTACACAAACAAGAATCTCACCAAGTGAGAAATTATGGAAACATCACCTTTCATCATAACATCTACAAAAATGAAATTCTTAGGAATAAGCCTAACTAAGATTGTAAAAGACCTATATAACTGAAAATTATACTAGGCTTAAAAAGGAGATTGAAGAGGATATTAGAAAATGGAAGGATATTTCCTGATCTTGGCTAGGAAGAACCCACATTGTGAAAATGGCCATACTCCCAAGACTGTTATATAGACTTAATGCAATGCTAGTCAAAATACCAGTGACATAGCTCACAGATGTAAAGAAAACACTCCTAAAATTCATTTGGAATCAGAAGAAACCTAGAATTGCAAAGGCAATTCTGGGCAATAAAGGCAAGGCAGGAGGCATCGCAATTCCTGACTTGAAACTGTACTAAGTCACAGTGATAAAATCAGCATGGCACTGGCAAAGAAATAGACCTGAGAACCAATGGATTAGATTAGAAGATGTAAATATAAATACAAAGACACTCAGCCCCCTGATATTTGACAAAGGGGCTAAACGTGTTCCCTGGAAGAAGGATAACCTCTGTAATAAATGGTGTTGGAAAAACTGGCTCTCCACACGTAGAAGACTGAAACTAGATCCGTGCCTAACATCATGCAAAAAAACTAAAGTCTAAATGGATCAAAGACCTACACATTAATACAGAAACACTAAATCTACTGGAATATAGGGTAGGTAGAAGCTTTGGAAACATTGGGGTATGCAGAGAATTCATGAGCAAAATGCAAACTGTATGAGAAATGCCTCAGAGAATCAAACCTGGGATCTCATATTATTGAAAAGTTTCTGCACTTCAAAAGAAATCACCAACAGAGTGAAAAGAAAACCCATAGAATGGGAAAGAATTTTATCCAGCAATCACTCAGACAAAGGAATTATATATCAAGAACATATAAAGAATTGAAAAACATCAAGCTGCCCAGATTCAGAGACCCTCTGCAAAAAAAAAAAGGGTGTCTGAGCTCTCTTTGGGATCCGAACCTCTCGGACCCACAGAGTGACCTGGGCTGTTTGGATCAAAAGTCTGCACAGACCTGCATCTTGGCGCGACTGTTTGGGACTGGTAAACCCACCCTTCATCCGCAGGGAACTGTCCGGAGCCTGACATCTTGGCCAGGTCTGTTTGGGCCCATAGCCCCACACTTCACCACCAGGAAGGCTCCCAGGAAGCAGCATCACAGCCTGTCTCTTTGGGACCCGAACCTCTCAGACCCGCAGAGTAGCCTGGGCTGTTCGGATTCGGAATATTGTGGAGACTGGCATTTTGGAAAGGTCTGTTTGGGACCAGGAACTTTTCAGAAACCAAGATTATGGCGTGACTCTTTGGGACTTGTAGGCCCAACCTTCACTCGCAGGGAACCTCCTGGAGACCTGCCTGGTACAAAGCACGGTGGCCTGGCCTGCCTGAGATTCCCAGGCTCCGGGTTGACCACACCCAGCATTTTCCTTACAACATAGGGAGCCAGGAGCCCACAGAGGGGAGTTAGGACCCTGTGAGGAAGCCAAGAGACTGTGGGGGAGCCAGTGTCCCTCCAGGAAGTGAGGGTGTAAGAGGTAATTCACCACACATGCAGAGAAACTATTGGAACACTGCTCAAAGTCAGCAAATATAGAAAAATGACAAAAGGAAAGACCAAAAGGCAGGCTCAAAGCCCTAGCCCTCCCCGAGAAAGCTTAGAAGCCATGTACATAGAAGAAAAAAGAAGCCATATACCTGAAATGTCAGAAATGATGTCAAAAGAAATAGATATGCAAATAGGGAAAGTGATGGAGAAATTCAACTCAGAAATACTTGCCCAGGTAAAAGAAGAATTGATAAAAAAGTGAAGGAAATAGTGAACACATCTCGTGAAAACACAGCTAAAAAATGAGAGGCACAAAGCAAACAGATAGCATCCCTGAAAGAACAATATAAGAAAGAAACAGAATGCCTAAAGCAGATTCAAAGAGATATACAGGAAACCAAAAATTCCATTGAAAGCTGTAAAAACTGCCTCAATGAAAGTGAAGATAGAATTTCAGACCTTGAAGATAAGATTGCAGCCAGTGAGCAGGAAAGACAAGATCTTTTAAAAATAGAAAAGAATCAGGAAATAAAAATTCAACACCTGCAAGATGATGCAAAGAAAAATAACATAAGATTAATAGGGATAAATGAAAAAGAAGGGGACAGCCCAAATGATATCAAGAGGATATTTACAGGAGAAATATCTGAAAACTTCCCAAACATGAGAAGAGAAACAGACATCTGGATAAGTGAAGCATATAGAACTCCAAACAGCCATAACCAAAATAAAACTACACCTAGACACATAATAATCACCATCCCATAAATCCAACCTAAGTATAGAATACTAAAAAGTATTAGAGAGAAAAGAGAGATCACCTATAAAGGAAAACCTATCAGAATCATGGCAGACTTCTCAACACAAACAATGAAATCCAGAAGAGCATGGAGTGAAGTATTTCAGATCCTAAAGGAAAACCACTTCCAACCCAGACAGACATAACCTGGAAAACTGTCCTTCAAATTGGATGGAGAAATAAGATACTTCCATGACACAAACAGCTGAAGAACTTCATGAACACCAAAACAACCCTACAAAGAATAATAAAGGACATTCTAAATAAACACGAGAGAAAACCACCAAGCAAGGCAGACAATTAAACAGAATGGAAAGCTAAAGACACAACAGCAGAAAGATAACATGAAAAATAATCCAATATATAACAGTTACAACTATTATCGTAAATGGCCTCAACTCGCCAATCAAAAGAAACAGACTGGCAGAATGGATCAAGAAACAACATCCAACCATAGGCTGTCTACAAAAAAACCCATCTAACCCAAAAAGGACACTCATAGACTGAAAGTCAAGGGATGGAAAACAATAATTCATGCAACAGGAAACCAAAAAAAAGCAGGAGTAGCAATCCTGTTTGCAGACAATGTGAATTTCAAACAAAGAATGATCCAAAGAGATAAAGAAGGTCACTACATACTAGTTAGGGGAAAACTTCAAGAGGAAGAGATAGCAATTTTAAATATGTATGCACCAAATCCAAGAGCACCCAGCTATATAAAGCAAATACTAAAAGAATGGAAAAATCAAATAAGCAATAGTACGATGATAAAAGAGACTTCAACACACCAGTGAAACAAAGTGACAGATCAACTACACAGAAAAATCAGCAAAGACATCACAGAACTGAATCACACCTGTGAACAAATGGACTTGATAGATG
The DNA here is from genome assembly GCA_004027295.1 of Dolichotis patagonum. NCBI lineage: Eukaryota > Metazoa > Chordata > Mammalia > Rodentia > Caviidae > Dolichotis > Dolichotis patagonum. The sequence continues at coordinate 16,827 of PVJX010030215.1, forward strand.
TATAAAGAGTGTTCCATCAAACAACATCAGAATACACCTTCGTCTCAGCACTACATGGGACATTCTCTAAAATAGAACATATATTAGCCCACGGAACATATTTAAGTAAATGCAAAAGAATTGAAATTATCCCATGCATGTTATTGAATCATAGTGTTGTGAAACTAGAAATTAATGATAAAAGAAATTGCAAAAATTATGCAAACACATGGAAACTGAATAATACACTCCTGAGCAGTCAGTAGGTCACAGAGCATATTAAAGAAGAAATTAAACAATATTTACAAGTAAATGAAAATACAGGCACATCTTACCGGATTTTGTGTGATGCAATTAAAGCAGTCCTCATAGGAAAATTTATTGTATTGGGTTCCCACATCAGGAAGACAGAACGAACACAAATAAACAACCTGATGCTACAACTCAAACATCTAGAAAAAGAAGAGCAAGCCAAGCCCAAAGCCAAAAGAAGGGAGGAAATTATAAAGATTAGAGCAGAAATTAATGAAATAGAGACTAAGAAAGCAGTACAAAGGATCAATTAATCAAAGAGTTAGTTCTTTGAAAGAATAAATAAAATTGATAAACCCCTGGCCAAACTTATTTTAAAAAGGAAATTAAAAACTCTAATTCATGCAATAAGAAATGAAAAAGGTTAAATGACTACAGACTCAGTGGAAATACAGAATATCATGAACACCTACTTTGAAAACCTCTACTCTCATAGGTTCAAAAAAACTGAAGAAATAGACAAATTCCTAAATACATATGAACTACCAAAGCTGGATCAGGAAGATGTAAAACTGCTGAATAACCCAAATTCTATTACTGAAATTGAAAATGTAATTAACTCCTTGCCTACAAAGAAGAGTCCAGGCCCAGATGGATTCACTGCAGAATTGTACAAGAAATATAAAGAAGAAATAACTCCAACATTCCTGAAATTCTTCAATGAAATTGAATGTGAAGCAAGTCTTCTTAATCATTCCTGTAAGCAAATATCACTCTAGTACCAAAACCAGAGAAAGACTCAACTAAAAAAGAGAACTATAGGTCAATCTCCCTGATGAACACAGATTCAAAAATTCTCAATAAAGTATTGGCAAACAGGATGCAGCACATCATCAAGAAGATTATACAACATGAACAAGTAGGATTCATCCCAGGAATGTAGGGATGGTTCAACATACGCAAAACAATATGTGTAATCCACCGTATCAATAGAGCCAAAAGGAAGAACCACATGATCAACGCTATAGATGCAGAAAAAGCTTTTGATAAAGGCCAACACTCACTCATGATAAGAACCTTACAGAGATTTGGAATAGAGGGTTTTATCTCAATATGTTAAAGGCCATCTATGACAAACCAACAGCCAACATGATATTGAATGGTAAAAAACTAAAAGCCTTTACCTTAAAATCAGGCACAAGACAAGGATGTCCATTATCACCACTGCTATTCAACATAGTACTGTAAATACTAGCCAGAACAATAGGACAGGAAAGAGAAATAAATGTAGTAAAGATAGGAAAAGAGGAAGATAAATTATCATTATTTGCAAATGACATGATACTTTACATAGAATACTCCCAAAACTCTATTGAAAGACACCTAGATCTAATTAACAAATTCAGCAAGGTAGCCAGATACAAAGTCAATACACAAAAATCAATAGCATTTCTATACATTAACAACAAAAGTACTGAGAGAGCAATAAGAGAAACTACACCCTTTACACTAGCGTCCAAAAAAATGAAGTACTTAGGAATTAATCTCATGAAAGAAGTAAAAGAGTTATACAGTGAAAATTATAATACCCTGAAAAAGGAAATCGAAGAGGACCTCAGAAAATGGAAACACATCACCTGTTCATGGATAGGAAGAACAAACATTGTAAAAATGGCCATTCTCCCAAAATTACTATACAGATTCAATGCCATGCCAATCAAAATAACACTAACATACCTCATAGATCTAGGGAAATCACTCCTAAAATTCATCTGGAACCAGAAGAGACCTAGAATAGCAAAGGCAATTCTAAGCAACAAAGGCAAGGCAGGAGGCATCACAATCCCCGACTTTAAATTATACTACAAAGCTACAGTGATAAAGTCAGTATGGTGTGGAATAGAAACAGACCCGAGGATCAGTGGAATAGTTTGGAAGATGCAACCACAACCGCAAACTCACTCAACCACCTCATCTTTGATAAAGGGGCCAAACATGCTTGCTGGAAGAATGACAGTCTCTTTAACAAATGGTGCTGAAAAAATTGGCTGTCCGTATGCAGAAGACTAAAACTAGACCCATGTCTAGCACCATACACTAAACTAAAAGCTAAATGGATCAAAGATCTAAATATTAAAACAGAAACACTAAAACTGCTGGAAGACAAAGTAGGTAAAAACCTCAAAGATATACGTGTAGGAAGAGAATTCATGAACAAGAACCAAAGGACACGGGAAGTACTTCCCAGAATCAATAACTGAGACCACAATCTATTAAAGAGTTTCTGCATGTCAAAAGAGTGAAAAGAAAACCCACAAATTGGGAAAAAAAATCTTCATGGATAGCGCCTCAGACAAAGGACTTTTGTCTAGAACTTATAAAGAATTTAAAAAATCAGACCCTCGAAATTCAAACACCCAATCCAAAAATGGGCATCTGAAATCAATACACAGTTCTCAGATGAAGAAATACGAATGGCAAATAAATACATGAAAAAGTGTTCATCATCTTTAGTCATGAACGAAATGCAAATTAAAACCACCCTGAGATTCCACCTCACTCCAGAAAGAATGGCCAAGATAGAAAACTACCAACAACAAGTGTTGGAGAGGCTGTGGGGGAAAAGGAACTCTTCTACACTGTTGGTGGGAGTGTCGACTGGTGCAACCACTGTGGAGGTCAGTCTGGAGATTCCTCAGAAAGCTGGGTCTGGAAGTTCCATTTGACCCAGCTATTCCACTTCTAGGCATATTCCCAGAAGAACTGAAAACATCATACCACATTGATATATGTGCACCCATGTTTATAGCAGCACAATTTGAAATACCCAGGTCTTGGAAACAACCTAAGTGCTCATCAACTGAGGAATGGATAAAAAAGACGTGGTATTTTTATGTAATGGATTACTACTCAGCTATAAAGAATGATCACATCAAGATATTTATAAATAAATGGACACGACTTAAGACCATTCTCTTAAGTGAAATAAACCAAACTCACAAGGGTAAATACCATATAGTCTCCCTAATATGAGATTTGATAAGAGTATATGAGACTTTATGGTAAGCATGATTCCCCATCTCATAGCTTCGAAGTTTTTCAAAGTTTTTAAATCATCAGTTGGAATGGTGTTATCCTGTTTTGTTTGACTATATCATTCTTGATGATATGAATAGCTGTTTTGAAGAAAACAAAATATTATGACAGCAATTGCTGATATAATATCATCCTTCTTAGAAGTCCTACCATGTTTTTTTTTGTTCTACTACCGTTGGTTCTATCTATCACATTGTGTCTTATTGGAATTTGAATATGTGTGATAGTTCAAACAATTTTTTTTCTTTTTTATCAAAAATGAGATATTATAGTACCCATTGATCATTTTGTTTTATTCGGTTTAGAAAGCCCTGTAATTCTTTCACTCTATGCATGGCTTTAAACCATTGTGTTATGTTTGATATTATTGTATTTGAAACTATGCTCAACTATAGCAGAATAAGTGATATGGCGTTAGCTACTGTTGATGTCCAGTTGACTTAATGTAAAATACTGTGTTGCCTATGTTGTGCTGTTCTGATCTGCTGTGTACTGCCCCCTTTTGTTTTAGTCTCTTTCAAATTAAAAAAAAGGGTATCTGAGATGAACACTCAGTTCTCTGATAAAGATATACAAATAGCAAATAAATACATGAAGAATTGTTTACCATCACTGTTCATTCAAGGAATGCAAGTTAAAACAACATTGAGATATCATCTCACTCTGGAAAGAATAGCTGCCATCAACAAGTCAACCGATAAAAAATGTTGGCGAGGCTGCAGGGAAAAAGGAATACTGCTCCCCTGTTGGTGCAAGTGTAGACTGGTGCAACCATTGTGAGTCAGTTCGGAGAATTCTCATAAGACTAGGACTGGAAGCTCATTAAACCCAGCTATTGCCCTCCTCATTATTTTCCCAGCAAAACTGAAGAGATAATATCACAGTGATATACGTGCACCCATGTTCACAGAAGCACAATTTGTAATAGCCAAATCTTGGAAACAACCAAGGTGTCCATCAACCGCAGAGTGGATGAAAATGTTGTGGTATTTTTATACAATGGAGTATTATTCAGCTATGAAGAAGGATGGACTTGTGGCCTTCATAGGGAAATGGAGACAACTTGAGACTATCCTCATTAGTGAAATAAGAATCATATTTATAAATATCACATTGTGTCTGTAGTGTAAAAAGTAATAAGAAATGTAGGAGTAATAAAATCCAAAATGTGTAACTGCTACTATGAAAAAGAGAGGAAAAGAGGGTGCTCAAAGGATATAATTGCATGTATCTTTAAGTGTGTAAGATGAATGACCATATTACTGTTTTCATTAGATCATGGAGCAGAACTGTTAATAGTCTCATTGTTTGAAATTGTTTGTATGTTTTAGCTTTGTAACTTGAACAACTATTTCCAATATGACAGTATGTAAGTTATCAAGTAATGATTTGTTAGTATTTTTTGTTCTTCTCATTTTTTCCCCTGGAATTTTGTAGTGTTGCTATCCTTTTTTCTTATTTTTTGTTTGTTTTGTTTTCTTTTCTTTTTAAATAAATTTTAAATAATAAAAATGATTTCTCTGTTTATTTTATGTTGCTATAAATAGAGTTTAATTTTACAGGTTAATAGGTTTCAATTTGTCAGATTTTTACTGAATATACTTGTATCATACTAAAGCACTCATCATACTCCTTTATTCTTTACTCCCTTTTTCCTTCCCCTTGTACAATACTCACTCTTCTTCCTCCTCTTCTTCTCCATCTCCTTCTCATCCTTATCTTTCCAACACATTGTGTGTGTGTGTGTGTGTGTGTGTGTGTGTCCACGCACACGTGTGAATGCGTATGTGTGCATGTTTGTACATATATATTATTTAGCATTGAAATTTGAAATCCTGGAGATATTTCTGCTGCATGTACACTTATTTTAGATTTTTTTTAAATGAAAACATTTGGGCCGGGGATTTAGCTTAGTGGCTTAAGTGCCTGCCTGGCAAGCACAAGGTCATGAGTTCAATCCCCTGTACCAAAAAAAGGAAAAAAAGTTTTAATGAAAACATTTAAGTTACAAGCACTAATTAATTCAGGTAGTGTTATGGCTTATATATGTCCTTCTACTACTTCATGCACTTGTAAG
>PVJX010030216.1:0-22231 GCA_004027295.1 Dolichotis patagonum
CTCAGCAGTGTATTTTCAATTTTATAATAGAAATGTAGTGTAGTGTGCATTATGGCTCTTTTCCTTACAATTTCTTTTCTTTAAAATTTCTTTTAGATACTAAGAATTGAAATCACTTGTGGTGGCACACACCTGTCATCCCAGCACTTGGGATTGCAAGTCTGAGACCAGCCTAGGCTCAAAGTGAGCTGAGACTGTCTCAAAAAAAGAAAAAGAACTGAACTCAAGGTGTCCTCTATGCTAGCCAAGTGCTCTAGCAGTGATACACACTCAGTAAAAATGTTAAAACTTGAACCATTCGTGGTGGCACTCTCCTGTAATCTCAATACTTGGGAGGCTGAGGCAGGAGAATCATTGTAAATTCGAGACCAGCCTGGGATACAAAGAAGCCGAAGGCCAGCATGAACTGCATAGCGAGACCCCATCTCAAAAAGACAAAAAAAAAAGTTAAAAATTTCAGGTTAATACAGGTCATACTCCAAAGTAAATAGTCTTTCCTAGGTCTTTTGTAGCAAGAATAATGGATATTAGCAGAAATGCAACTGTAGAGTCTACATATGATTAAACACTTTGGGAACCCTTGATAAAAATAAATAAATAAATAAATAAATAAATATGCACTGCACCATACCACACAGCACAGCAAGAGGGCTGGGCGAAGGCCCTGGGTTCAGTCCCCATTACTGCACAATTTTAAATTGTCAGGAAGAGATTTTAAGCAAAATGCGTCCCAGTTTATCCCCCACACACACACTATTCCTTAAGTGGAAATGCTCATCAGGATATCCCAGGTGACAACCAAACTGGACTTCCACTCACTAAATAGTTAGATTACAATGAGCCAACACACCTCAGATAGTTTTGCAAAACGGAATACAGTACAAGTGCCACGGGCTTAGTCTCCAAAGAGAACATCTGGCTTTAACACGCATGAACATTTTTCACCTCCCATGCTAACACTCACCTCTCACCTAACTACAAGTGTTTGTGTTGGGGAAAAGACACAATCAAAAAATATAGAGAAAAAACTAAGGCCATAAATTTATACAGTAAAAATACAACAGCATCAAAGGCAGACACTGAAGAGGTACCTCTATGGGAACAAACACAAACAATACTTGAATGACCATACAAAATTCAGTTGTGGAAAGATAATGTAATGGTTTCATTAAATTGAGAAAAAATTAGAATTATCTTCCATAAAAAAAGCTGTGAGCAATGATCATGTGGCATTTTGTGTCTTAAGTGGAACAGTGAAAAGGAAGCTACTCCCCGACCAACACAGAAAAGCCTGAGGCCTGGCCAGACACCGCCACCTTACTACATGAGTCCTCGTTTATTTCGAGGCCAGTATGACATCCTTCACATATACTCAAGCTTTTACTGTGATTTGCTTGGAGAGAAGCATGACACATTAAGTTTTTTTATAATGCTTAATGTAATCATCCTTTTAAAGCATATGAAATACCATTGCATTAAAATGTTGCTAAGTACATTGGGTATTTAATGAACAATTATAGGATTTAAAGACACAAGCAGTAATAGTTATTCAGGAAAATGAACTAAACAGCATTCCAGGCAGCACACAATTCTGATGCAGATAAAGCCAAGACCAGCTTAGTTACACGTAAGGATAGCAACACTTAGAGGAGAAGACTGTAATAAACGCATCATACACTGAGATAAAACAGTCACTTTACAGGTACTTCACTGGCTGTAAGTCATTTCTATAGAACATAACCCAACAGCAACAACAGCAACGGTAAGGACAAAAGCGTACTGCCTCAGGGATATTCTTCCCCGAAACAGCACAACACATACAACATGTGAACATGCAGATAATCTCAACTGAACACGTAATTGACCTTTAGTCCTCCAAAGTGCCACAGTCACAAACAACACTACTAGACTGCCACGTACGGCAGCAGAGTAAGGAGATGAACACGAACACAGAACTAACCCTGCAACAGAAAAGGACAGAAATGAAGACTGGTGAGATCCACACAAATATCTATATAGCAGTCCAGTTATTATTATAGCTACACACGAATCTTACTTAGTTTTGACAAATATACCAGGATTATGTAGCACACTGACATGTCTGGAAGCAGTGAGAAGGGCACACAGATGCCAGGTGTAGGGCTCAGGCCAGTGATGCTAGTGCCCGTCAGGTGAAGCTGGGGGGGATCATGAATGCAAGGCCAGCATGGAAGACACAAACAAACAGAAAAAAACCAATAAACTATACAGGAACTCTCTGCAGTACCTTGGGACTGCAAATAAACGGAAAGCCAAGAAAGGAGGAAAAGTAACACCAGGTGTAAGTTAAGCTTTATTGCTTAAAATACATTAAACACATGGTTGCCTAGAAATCCCCATTTTTCAGGTGCTTCATGTAGGATACCAAAAAATCTTCACAGCTTAATGGAAAACTGAAACAAGACAGTTAAAACTGCTTATAATTCCACTTACACTTTTGGGGAATAAGCAAATGATTTCACCTCTTCTTAAAAATATTTATGGAACATGGATGGAGCCAGGGGTGGTGGTGCAATCCCAGCACGTGGGAGGCACAGGCAGGAGGATCGCTGTGGATTCAAGACGAGCCTGGGCTACAAAGTGAGCTCCAGGCCGGCTCAAACTGCACAGCGACACCCTATCCCCCTGAAAAGACACAGACAGACAGACAGACAGACAGACAGAAAGAAAAGGAAAAAAGGAAACACGGATGGATCTGGCAGTATTCCCCTGATAAGTGTTTAGTCGCATTGAAAACATATAGAACTTATTACATATATATGCAGAAAATACATACAATATATTTTAACTACACGTACATGTGTATGTGCATATATATTTTTAAAATAATGGTCAATAAAAACAAATCCCTTAAATTGCAGCAAAGGGAACTCCAGGAGGCACTGCAATCCTGTTTTTTTTGGGGGGGGGTTGTTTTGTTTTTTGAGACAGGTTCTTGCTATGTGGTTCTTGCTGGCCTTGAACTTGTGGCAACTCTCCTGCCTCAACCTCTGGATTGCTAGGATACCACCAAGCCCAGTTGATAATCCTTGATACATGTTCATTTCTCTTCAGTTACATCCAGCTGGCCTTCACACATGTTTAACAATTCCCTTTGTTGTGGTGTATCTTTTTTTTTGTTTACTTTTTTCCTTTCTGGTATTGGTGATTGGACTCAGGGCCTCACAAATGCTAGGCAAGCATTCTACCCACGAATTATACCCCTAGCACTTGATCTTCTTAAAAACCACCAGTATATGGACTTTGACCCCATGTGCACTGCTAACTGGCTGGGTGTATATACTGGTGTCACAGCTTCAACAGGTTCAAGCTTCTGACTTCCTACCACAGAATACAGCTGGTCTCGTCACGATAGAAGTGACAAAAGATATGGAAGGCATTACCCTGGCAATACTACTATTCCCTACCTACTGGCCACGCTAGTGCCACGCCCTGCCAACAGATCAATAAAAAAGAACTAAGGTGTTATTTAGCTTTGTTTTTTGTACTGGGAATCAAACTCAGGACTTTGCCCTTGCCGGGCATGTGCTTATGCCATGGAGTTATACTCCCAGCCCTACGACTTTCATTTTAATGTAGTCAGATTTATCTATTTATTGCCTCTTTTCATATTAAAAAATTCATGCATCATAAAATTCACATTTTTAAACGTGTGAAAGGTATAGTAATTCTCACAATATTCACAGTGTTATAAACTAAGCACCACTATTCAATCCCAGAACATTTTTATAATCTCACACACTCGTGGTAATCACTGTTTTCCCCAACATACAATCCCATGCAGCCACGAATCTTCAGATTCTCTATATTTGTGTCTTGTGTATTTGTTTCACATAGGTGAAGTCAGGCATCTACATCTTAATAGATTCTGAGGGTCAGTGTTGCGATGCATACCAACTTCATTGTCAGTGGCTTTGTATCACACTGTGAGAACATTATCACCGGAGTCAAGCACTGATAGTGTACACCTGCAGTCCAGCTACAGAAAGTTGAGGCCGAAGGATCACTTGAGCCCACCAAGTTGGAGACAGTAGGGAAGAGAGAAATAACACCTCGCCTCAAAAAAAAATTATATACTCCTCTACAGAACCTACACGTGGCTCTATGGATAGATACATGTCAGTTTATCCAGGCATTCACTGTAGGACTTTTGGGTTGCTCATACTTTCCTGTTACCATGGATGCTGCTGCTATTAGCATTCATTTACCAGGTTTTGTGCAGGAACCAATTCTTCTACAATGTACACCTCGGGGTGGCACTGACAGGATGGTCTGCTGCAATCCTATCACCACTGATGAGTTTCCATCTCGATTTCATTACTATGCTATCATGATTCTATTAAAGTACTGGCAGGGCCTAGGATTTAGCTCATTAGCACAGCACCTGTCTGGCAAGTATGAGGTCCTGAGCTTCATTTCCAATACCCAAAAAAATAAATAAAAGTATTGCCTATAAACTCCTAAGGGTAGTCCAGTGGCCTGCTACCCAGGACACAGTCATCGCGCATAAGTTTGAGTTCTCCTAAACTCACCACAACTGGCTGGAGTGACTGCTGGAATCAGGCATGTATCTACAATGTTTCTGTTCCAAACTGGGTCCTCTTACAATCTTCTTCTCGTGGGGCTTATTAAAATTATTAGATTCCTTTCCTTAAAGAAACCAACCAAAACAAAAAAACAAACACCTTCATATTCAACACAAAATCCTCCACCACCTCCAGACAGGAACACGGGAAAATTAAGTATGGAAGGAATAGAGACTGGGTTGGGAGAAGAATGAGAAAAGGGATGCTGACAGCCTGTTAAGCTGCGCTCTCTTGCATCTTCTAGGTAATTGCTTATCAAGACAATTTTGAAACTATCAACAAGAAAAATAGCCCTTTAATCCCCTATGGCAACAAACATTTAAGAAAAGCACAGAGGTACTCTAGGCCAGATGCTCTGCAGTTTTAGAACTTGTGACTTATTTTGCTTTGTTGAGACAAGGTCTATGTGGTCCAGGCTAACTTTTTACTGTGCAAGCCAGGATGGCCTCAGTGCAATCTTCGTGATTCAGCCTCCCCTAATACTGGGATTACAGATGCACCCTCACTGTACCCAACTAGAACTTCTGTGATTTTTTTTTGTTAATCTCATTAGGAAAACGAGCTGGGGATTTAGCTCAGCGGTTTAAGTACTTGCCTAGCACGCATGAGGTCGTGAGTTCAATTCCCAGTACCAAAAAGGAAAAAAAAAAAAAATCATCAGAGAAAACAGTTGATCTCAGTGTTCTGCTGCATTTCGCAGAACCTCTATAAAAGTCAATTCTGAGCACATGTGTAGTTCAGTGGTTAAACATGTGTGAACAAGGTCCTGGGTTTCATCCACAGATACACACAGACACACACACACACACGCTTCAAACTTGAGGCTCTATAATTAAAGAGATGAGCTATGTTTGGTAAAATTTAGTTTCATGGGAAAAGTACCAAATTAAGCACTGTACATACAAAGTTCAAGAGTCATGCCTACCCATCTAGCATTTATATGGTGCCCCTACAAACCCCAAAGAGAAAAGCCAGTTGGCTGAGTTGCTTACTTGCCCTGGGGTCAGTTTCTGCTCCCAAGTGGTTCCTTGGGACCCCCTCCCTACACAACAGAGGTAACAAGGCCAGGACCCTCTGAGGGGAACGGAGGAATACGAGATCTTAACATAGTACTTCTTAAGTGCCAGCTGCTTCTCAAACCTTTGAGAGAACACAGGCCCAGGGGAAGTCTAGATTTTAAAACTTCTAAACTGTTCAACAACGCTCCATTTTAAAATGCGGGCATCTACATTTTTTCAGTTCACTCTAGGAGTTCGATCAAGCCCCTCAAGCTGTTGCACAACCCCTGCACTATTCATCTCATGGACTCGTTTTTTATTGAGGGCAGTTCACCCATGTGTATTTATTCTGGATGAAAGAAACACACAGACACATATCCATGGAAAAACCCTCTTGTTTATTTGATTAAACAAAAATAAAATAAGCTGCATAGGAACAATTTTAAAGTCCAAAGAGACACCAACTTTGTTTTAAGGCTGTAGTAGCTGATACAGCATCTCCTTGCTACCTTCTCCAGCCTTCTCTGTGGACCACAGCGATACATTCAGAAGCCTGTTAGCTCACACAGGAGTTTTTGAACGTTTCCACTGGTTCTTTCACCTGCTCATTGCCTGTCATGCCTGCGGCCTGCACTATTAACATTTAAGATTTAAAAGCAATAACCAAGAGGGGCAAAACATAAACAAAAACCCACTTTTGCCAAAAGCTTTGGAGGAAAATCTATTTCCCACCCACTGAAATGATGGAATGGGACACGTACCACACCAGGGCAGTGCCCATGTGAAATGTGGCATAGGCAGCCGCACCCAGATAGGCTTGCTGCACGGCTTCTGCAAACAGGGAGGTATTCAAGAGGTGCGTACTGCTTGTATCAGTTTGCCCTGGACAAATAAAAAAAATTAGAGGTTTAACTTAATCATCCTAATACCAAGCATCATGCCCTTTTGCTACTTTCCCCCAATTCTGCCATTTAAATTGCTTTAAAAAAAAAAAAAGAAGACTCAACCGAGTCATGTATTCTATACGTAAAAATTAAAGCATTTTTATGACCAGGCATGAGAGCTAATGGACATTATTAAGCAAGATTCATAAAACAATACTAACAACCCTCCCACCCACCAACTATTCTTAACATGCTAGTTAAAAACATCCCTTTACCCACCCACCCTCATCTGCATTGACAGTAGGGGAAAAGAAAAACAGAAACATCTTACCACTCTAAAAACAAGAAAACCCCACAAATGCGAAAAATCTTCCTCTGAAAACAACTACAGACTGCTAGAAACATAAAGAACTATTACAGAGCTGTTTATGTAAAGAAAGTAAACAATTTGCTACACACGCCAACATTCAGCCAGTGTGCTCTGAGACAGCCTTAGGAAAAACACTACCTGAGCTCCAAAGTTAATACAATCATTAAAATGAGGTCTAAGACCATGTGGATACACAAAACTTTTAGAACCATTACTGGTTAAATGATGATGGAAAACATCCCACCAGGCTGGCTTGTTAACCCGTAAGATCAGTTTTAAAAATAGACATTGTTGAGGTATTTCTTCACTGTGACATTTATAAACCCAACTCATGATTTACTAGAGTGGTCTTAAGATCTCTTCTTCCAGTCAAACCAAATATTAACCACAGAAGGAGAGAGGTAGAGGGTCAATACAGTATACATCCTGATAATGTGCTTTTCAAATTTATCAAGTATTTAACAAACAAGGAAAGGAAGAAAAAAAGAAAACAGAAAAGAAAAAAAAAGCAACCCGTCAAAATGTTACCTTTGGTAGAAAAAAATTAAAACACATAACAAAACACCAAAACACACTTCACCAGGCACTGCTCAGTAGAAACAGTGAGTGCTGCAACATCATGGTGATGAACATTCTCCTGCTGGGTCCAGAAAGCTACAAATACAATCACAAAATCAAAAGCATTCTCATTCCCTTCAAATACTTGTTGTTTCGGATCAGGACTTCAGAATCCCCCCTAAAAGAGTCTACTTGAAGACATTCAAAAAGAGATAAAACATTTTCCTCTTGAAGAGAAAAGAGACCTAAAGGTCTTTGTGTAAGTCCCTCCAATTGGTGAGATAACCCAGTAGTTTCCTAACACTGAACAACACAGAAAGGCATGTGCTATTCCTTTAGAGGTCAGGAGAGGCTGGTTAAGAATTACTTAAATTTAGGACTGCGTTTACCTGACATCTTTTTAAAGGTCCAACATTTTTTCTTGGAGAAACAGTTCTAGATTTATGAAAACAGTTGCTCTATAGGTAGCTTCTCACTTCCACCTACTTCCCACTGGATTAACTCTCTTCAAGACCCTTTGGATGCTAACATGAGGTAGATGAAACTTTCACTGAAAGTGAGGTAGAACCAGAACAGTCAGTACGGGATGTCCTGTAGGCTGTGTCCTGCATCCCGGAGCCCACAGGAAGCCTGAGAAAGCGGCAGGCCTGGGGAGGCCCAGCCCTAGACAATCATCATGTGCAAGCATAGAGTTTGACTTTTATACAGCCCCAGACTGTTGGAAACTCAGTGAGAGATGCTCTAAATAAACACCGTAAATATTTTTTGGCACCACTGAATTTTTTAAACAACAGAAAAAACAAGCCTAAAACTTTGGCATATCTTTCACTATCTAGCAGAATATAACAATCTTAGAATCTTCCAAATAAGAAGACAACACATAATATAAACAGTACTCTCCTGCTTCAAGCCTAAAACACGTCCCACCTGAAATAAGCTTTGGCTTAACTAGAGTAAAAACAGGCTGAGATGATTTCAGGCTATTCTCTTCCAACTTGGTAACAAAGTGCCTTGTATCTGGCAACTTCTTTGGCCCAAAAAATGATTTAGGTTTTGTTCCTGGTACTCTTGTGTGTTTCCCTAAGTCAAACTTAAAAGGGCACTGATTAAGGACTTAGTGCACTTGGAGTACAGCTGAGGCCACTGGGCTCCAGCCAGCTGAGAGCGACCTGCCAGCCACAACAGAATGCCAATGGGTTCCTCCAAATATACTGAACCTTACATCCCCCCCTCCTACTCCTGCCACTTGACCACATCAGACCCACATGGGGACCATCATCTATCCATTTATTCCTTTGAGACATTTTATTCTCCCTCTCTGCACCCAGGCCTTAACTTTCCAACACACTGAAGACTCTTCTCTTTGACCCAACTCTTCACTACTAAGGCATCGCCTTATTATGAGCAGGGATAAAAGCATTAGAACACATACATTTTAGACAGTGTCACACTAGGGAGTACCAAATGTTGGCTTTTATCATTTTTCATTGATTTGGAACAATCCACATTATACAAAACACACTCTCCAAAGTGCTTAGCACCAATCCCTAAGGGTCAGGAATCAATCTCCAGCAGCCACAAATGACCAACTGTTTTATAAACAAGTTTCCCAAATGTGACCATGTGTTGCAGATGCCACTTTTTGCGTTCAGGAAGGTAAAGGGCCAAACTAACACACAGGAGCCATGGACAGAAGGTCCCACTCTGCAAACCCATCTCAGAAGAGGGCCCTGCTTATTCCAAGACTGCAACCTGCTTGCTGTATTAAGATCCGACAATGTGAGCCATGAGGCAGAGAGCCAAATCCAAATCCACAGTGAAACGTCAAATATTTGTATCTACTATTCACCAACTACATTTCTCATTCAGCACCCAACATCTCCCCACATGCAAGAAAGCTGGGAGGGAAACAGAACGAAGACAATCTTGGAAATGACAAAGAGTAAAAAACAAAACAACAACAAAAAAAAAACAGTGACTAACTGAAATGACTTTCCCCAGTCACATTTATAACTGAGAATATTTTTATCAAGATGCATTTCAATAAAATAAATTTTAAGCATTAAAAACCAGTTGTCTTTGGTGTTTAAATAATCATCTGGTGGACAGTTGAGAAGGCAGGGAGATCATCTCCAAGTTAGTCCAACAGAATTAGTAAAAATGCGTAGTGTTCTCTGGCAAAATTAAAGGTAACTGAACAGGAATTAGGAAAAGATTCACTAAAAATATTCAAACCAAAAAGCCCATGTACCAAACAAGATTTCTTAATGCCTCCCCCATTAAGAACTCAGCAGCTGGGAGAACAGTGGAAGATCTCTCCAATTTGTGCATCTCTGATTGTGTGCAGATCTGGATCTACCTAGCGAAGTAACAGCGCCCCTGTATCCCCGTTTTGATAACTCAGAAACCCTAGAAATAAAGCAATGAAAGAAGCTCTCTTAAAGTGATAAACCATCTAAAAGAAATGGGTGGGAAAAGCAGTATTATTGACTTGTCACATTAATCCATCCCTTCTGGACTAGAAAAAGTAAACTGCTCCATTTGTGAACCTTTCTGCCACTTAAAAAAAAAAATCTACTTTTGTCCGGGGATTTAGCTCAGCGGCATAAGCGCCTGCCTGGCAAGCATGAGGTCGGGAGTTTGATCCCCGGTACCCAAAAAAAAAAAAAAAAAAAAATCTACTTTTGTGACAGAAATCTCTCAAATACACAGGAACAGAAATTGATCCACTAGACTGCCTGTTTCAAATAAAGGTTGCCCTTTCAGGCCACTGAACATCTGAGAGCACCTATGTTTCCTAAGGATAGCTACCCCAGAATTTGGTTCTTATTTCAGTATCTGGGGGAATGAATAAAGGGACCCACTTGGGTTCTAAAAAGCAGGAATTTACTTACACTTGCTTTCCAACTGAAAGGCAAAAAACACCCAGAAGCATAAAGTTTTGTACCTAAGTCCAACTCACGAAAACCCAATCCTGTAGGAGTAACACATGCCACCACCTCCCCGGCCCCATCCTGCAGTGTGAGGCTGCCTTACACATACTCACTCTTTGGTACTAAGTTATAGGTTTCCAAAAAGTTATTCCATCTTTCTTTTCAGGTTGGGGTGATTTGGTTTATAAATTGTTTACATTCAAAGGCCTTGGGAGAAAATTTACCTTAGCCAGGAGGTCCTTCCTGCAGGGTGCCTCGGGGGCAACAATCCTGTGAAAGGATTGTAAATGGGCTGTTCCCATTAATTTGAGGTTCAAACATTGTATTTCCCTGAATTTCCAAAGCTGGAAAAAATTGTGCTTTTAAAATAAAAGTTTATTCTTCTGCCTACACTTCTTAGGAAAATAAACTCCTAGCATTACAGAACATTCACTCTGTGGTCAGCGGCCAGCCCCACCCCTGCAGAACAACCTTAGTTGGGGGTGCCTTGCTTCCCTAGTGCCCTCTACTTCCTCTCTCAGCACGGCAGTCCACGTCTGAAAACCCTCTGAGAATGAGGTTCATTTTCTTCTTCTATTTAACGTTTAATAACCAACAACAAAATAAGAATACTCAACTTTTGAGAATACTTTTAATTAAGAATCCTGAGCTATATCTATTTTTTAGAAATCAAAATGCTAACAGAATATGTTTCCTAGGATGTGGTGTGTCATTTTCAGCTTTATTATTTGGGTGCAAGATGGCTTTAAAATACACACACACATCCTACCTTAAAAGATAAAGACTAGATACCCTAAAACATGAATGGTCTGCTTTTCTTGGCTAGCAAGCCACAGCCATATCTCCTAGGAATAAGATGCTGAAGATGTGAGACACACTGAGGTAATAAAAGAGAACAAAGGAAACCTCCTCTGTTGCAGCATTTAAAAAAAGATTTTCCAAAAAAGATCAAACAACACAACACAATCTAACCCCAACACCACAGCATTACTCTCAAGAACACAAATACTCTAGCATTATGAATTTTAAATCTTATTCTTCCCCACGTTAATAGTTTTTTTGTTTTGCTCCTACTGTGTTTCCTTGGCTCAAAAGCTACAGAATCCACCCCACCACACACATGCAGTGCCCTCCCAGCGGCAGAGATGCCAGGCTTGTGCATTTCCTGCCCACACCAGGGAAGAGGGAAATGAAACTCCACTGGATAAGGGAAGACAGCCTGTTGGAGAAGGAAATGTGAAGATATATGAGGTAGATAGAAATTATCACTTCACAGGCTCAATCCCTGCACAAAAGATAAGTACATTCATCTGTAAAAAAATAAAGATGAGGTAGGACTTAAGCAATGTTGTACTTTTCTTGTTCTCTTTAAAATAAAAAAAGAAAAAAATTTCCCTGAGACTGCTTTTTCTTTGAAATTCAACGAGAGAGACGCATACACGCACAACCCAGACACAGAAACCTAGTAGATGCAATTAGAAGATGAGGATTCGATTGTTGCCAAAGTCCACCACAACGATCATTCCTTCGGGGGTAATAGCGATGCCAGAAGGGCGGTCCATCTGCCCGAAGCCGCTGCCCTGAGTACCAAACTTGCACAGGAAGCTGCCATTGGCCTCGAACATCTGTACCCGGTGGTTCCTAGAATCAGCCACAATGATGCGCCCTTCCTGATCCACCGCCACGCCTTGTGGGCGCAGGAACTGCCCATTGCCGGTGCCCTCGGAGCCCAGGAAGCGAGCTGATTGACAGTCAGGGTGAATGACCAGCAGCCGGTGGTTGTTGAAGTCAGTGACCACCAAGTGACCCTCCTGGTTGAAGGCCACACCCCTTGGGGAGTCAAAGTGCTTCCAGAGGGCCCCCTCGAAGCCGTACTTATTCAGGAAGACCCCATCAGGCCCAAACAGCTGAATCCGGTGGTTACGGGTGTCGGAGACCAGGATCTTGCCCTCAGAATTCACCGCTACATCCCAAGGGTAGTTGAACTGCCCATTTTTGGTTCCTTTCTCACCAAACTTGAGGAGGAACTGGCCCTCGAAGGTGAAGATCTGGATACGATGATTGTCCTTGTCAGCCACTACAATCCTACGTGAGGTGTCACAGGCCACTCCAGCAGGTCGGTCAAACTGCCCAGGCCGGGAGCCCAGGGTGCCAAATTTGTGGTGAAAGGAGCCACAGGGCTTAAATACCTGGATGCGGTTATTGCTGCGGTCAGCGACAATGATGTAGCCCTCTTTGTCTACACTCACACCCCAAGGGCGGCAGAGCTTGCCGTCACTGTCACCCTCACTGCCAAAGCTCAGTCCTGGGAGCCCAATGCCCACATAACTGCGGCCTGACTTGACCACCACCTTGAAGGGGCTGTTCTCAATATGCTGGTTGCACATGGTCACTGACACCAGATGCTCACCCTCAAGCTGGGGCCGGTAGCTCACCACGTAAGTCCCATTCTGTTGATCACTCACTTCTGCCCCGAACAGGTTGCCATCAGGGCCCAGCACCACAGCTGACATTAGGTCACCTCCTGAGAGGCGGGGCTCACCATCATGGTCATAGCCAATGACAGTGAATGAGGCCACCTTACCCTGGAGGGCCCGCTTGATGCCATCACCTGTGGCCTTAGTGAGAGGTGCAAACGCCCCACTGCTAACAAAGCCAAAGGACTTGATGGCCAAGTACAGTGCCTGGTCAGGAGGTGTGAACATAACCCGATCATCTTCCTGGGGCTGCAGGAGGCTCCTCACAGTCTTTAACTCCTGAACCTGGGCCAGCATCCGGTCTCGGGCAAGCAGGATGTCTAGCGTCCTACCCTCCTCTAGGACCTGCTGGACAGCACTAATGGTGCTCTCCAGCTTGTTGAGGTTTTGCCGTAGCTTTTCTACCTGCAGATAGAGAGACTTGGCTTTCACCTGGCGGATCTTCTCCACCTAGAGGAAAAGGAGATATAGCAAAGTCTTAGAAGCCAACACAGGAAAAACAACAACAACAAAAAAAAACAGAGAAACTCATACTGAGACATAGTCTACAAAAGGCAGCTGGAGGTTTAGCTCAGCAGCATAAGCACCTAACTGGCAGGCGCAACATCGTGAGCTTGATCCCCGGTACCAAAAAAGAAAACTGGGGTCTGTACTCTTGAAAAACAGCAGAATTTAAAAAAAAAAAAAAAAAGCCCAAAAGGGCAGGCATCATGGTGCGCTGAGAAGGTTGAGGCAGAAAGATCACAAGCCAAGGCCAACCAGGGCTACATAGAAAGTCCAAGGCCAGCCTGGACTACTGAGCAAGACACTTCCTCAAAAAGGTTACAAGAGATGACCTAATGACTAAGTGCAATAAGTAACTCTGAAATGGATGGGGGTGGATGTGGGTTTGTGTGTGACAGGACAGAACTCAGGATGGCAGGGGTTATTAAGAACACTGCTGGAGGTATAAAATTCTAATTTATTGTCAAATCACATATTTAGGTCTCAGCATTTGCAGGATTTATATCCACGGACTCAATAACATCAAAGAATACTTTGGAGAAAAACCTATGCCTGTGCAAAATATGTAAAGACTGTTCCAGATCATTATTCATAAATTAACATTAACAATTACTGCACTCTGGGAGGTTGAGACAGGAGGATCACAAATTCACAAGTCTGGGCACTTGGCAAGACTGAGAATCAAAATTAGAAACACTGATCAAGAATATACCTCGGTGCTAAGACCCTGGGTCCAATCTCTAGTACCTTCCCAAAAACAGAAGAAAAAAATTCTGCTTAGAATTACAAGTAATCTAGAGATTATGTAAAGTATATGAGAAGATATGCAAAGGCTATATGCAAATACCAGGGGTATTTTATATGAAAGATTTGCACAGCCACAGATTTTGGTATCTGTTGGGGAGACCCTGTAACCAATCCCACAAATACTAAGGGAAGATTATATTTACTATTTAGAAACATAAAGCAAAATAATCAGTGAATCTGGGTAAAGGATACAGAGAATTATCATTACACGGAGGAAAACACCGTCATCTAACAAATGCATACCACAAACTTATTTTGTGCCAGGCTTTTGAGGAAATGCAGTGGCCAATTGAAAATACAATGTCTGTCCTCACATTTCACAAGTTATGAAGCAAATAAAGAAAAGTCACTTAAGGTTACCACTGGGAGTTAAGAAGCACAAACATGAGACAGGCCATGGCTAGGGAGCCCTGACTTAGGTTGCAGTAGAGTCTTCTTCACAAGTTCAAGCCCAAGACATAGATACATGTTTGTTTGGCATTTCAAGAAAGCAGTTCCTTTTTGTTTTGTGGTCCTAGAGACCAGGGTAGCCTTCAATTTGTGTCACCCTACCTTAGCGTCCAGGTTAAGCCCACTTTTAGGCAATGAAGTGATGCGAATAGATTTACATTGTCAGATGACTGGCTTTATGGACAGCATGTTGGAGAGGAACAAGAAAATGGAGGAAATGGAAACCAGTGGTCACCCAGGTAAGGAATACATGCAGCTCAGGCAACAGAGGTGACTGTATGAGGAGAAAGGAAAGAGAAAAGATACCAGAGATAGAACCAGCAGGACAGAAAGACTGTCCATGAAAACACTGCACTCTGGGAGACTGAGATCTCTTGAGTAATCTTTTACTACTTGTCTCTCTCATATACACATGCACACACACAATGAAAGATTTTGCTTGAAGGGGTACAGTGCTTGCCTGGCAAGTGCAAGGCCCTGAGTTTGATTCCCGATAACAAAAAACAAACAAACAAACAAAATGTTTTTCATGAAGGATGTGATGGAACTTAGTGGAAGAAATAATTCAAGATCACAAAAATCTCCCTTAATTTCTCTTCATGTCTGTTTAGTTCAGTGGTATAAGCACTGCCTGGTGAGTGGCAAGGCTGTTAGCTTGATCCCTGGTACAAAAAAAAAAAAAAAAAAAAAACACACACAACAGGTTTTAGAAACGCATCTGTAACCAGAAAGTCCCTGCATCCCTAATGAGATGGCACAATGTGCAACCTGCGTGTTTCCAAAGGAGTCATCTGTATCTATGATGCCATAATAGATGCAATGGATTCTGATTTGTTCAAATGCTTTGTTCCTGCAGTTCTCCAAAAACAAACAAACCAAGCCCTAGTTCACATAGACACAAACACACAAAAAGTGGGGCGGGCGGGTGTACATGGGTGTGTGTGGATTTAGTCTGATCAATAAAACACAACAATTTTTCCAGTCTTAAAAATTTTAAATACTTAGAAGTCTCCTAATTCGAAAACGATTCACTCCTGGAGAGAATGAAGTTACCAACTAGTTTTGACTGTTTGCAGAGGACCCAAGTTGTGTGTGCTCTCATGGTCTAAAAGCCATGGAGTCTATTTCACAATAAGGGCCCACTGTTCCGAGGCTGGATGTCAATCTGAATTTCCCTTGAGGCGTGATGACGTGATTTTTGACCCATTCATGCTTCTCATCTGTTCGCTATGGAACCACGACATGTGTGCAGAAAAAGGGCCACACGGGTTCAATGAAAGAGACTTTTTGTTTGTCCTCTGGTCTAACTTCTACCTTTAGATCTGAACCATGAAGTACATATAAAGTAGTGGACTCCACTAAAAAGTTACAAAGGTTGGAAGGAAGAAGTATGTTCAGAGATGTAAAGCTGAGTTGCCCAGCAATTTAAGGCTTAATCCTTACATATACATCTCTCTTACGGTTCAATTCAGAGATCCAACAAAATGAAATATAACAAAGAAATACCCAAACCAATGTAAGTAGAAAGGATTTTCTGGTAAAGAACAGAAATTCGTAATTAATCAAAAAAGAGGGGTTCTCACAGGTTAGGGACAAGACTCCACTGCAAAAAGTAAAGATAACACAGCTACACAGGTCTAGGATAAATAAGCTTATTTTGGTATTATCTCTTGAGACTGAGTTTTTGGGCAAGCAGAAACCATTTCTCATATTCACAAAAGGTCGGGTTTTTCATCCAAATGTGTGTCTCCTGCAAACCTGATTTCCATTTCCCCTGAAGAGAACCGCCTTAGACAGACAGTGGGTCAGCCTCGCAGGAAGAGTGCAGCTAAGGTGAGAGTCACAGAAACCCCCACACACAAAGGCCTTTTTCATCAGGAAATGCGGAAGAGCGAGTTTGTGGCAGAGTTCACGATAAAGTTCTCAAGTTGCAAGAAGCAGGCCCCTCCAGTTATAATTAACATTCGTGGGTGGCATGAGACTGGCAGGCCCGTGGGGACACGAGTGTCTGAAAATTCTGTCATGCCACAAAGGTACTCAAAACACATGCTGAGAATAAACTCTGGCCTAATACATCCATATACACTGTCTGTCTCACACTATTTTGTCGAAAGACAAGCAAGCCATAGTGCTTAATATGGACCTCAAAACAGAATAGAAGAGTAGAAAGAAATTTGAGCTGTGCAGTTAACTGAATGGAAAATGCAATGCGAAGTCCAAAGTGACCTTACAGAGCATTTGGGGGTACAGTGGTTAGTGAAGGTCACTTTCAGGAACTGAGACATTAACCATCATGAGTATCTTAATAATACTGAGATGAAAACAAGCCCACAAATGGAGGACAATTCTTTAAAATCGCCTGTACAGTCTTATTTGTGTGTTTAGACAATGTAATTATAGTTAAAGCATTGTTCTGGAAGAGCAGCCCATTAGGAGATGTTAATCTTCTCCTTCCTGAGGGGAATATAAAATCAGAAAAGGAGAAACCGAAATGCGGGGTGAGTGGTCTTCCCAGCTGATTTTATCTAAACAGCACACCAGTGTGCTCCATACTCTTTCCTGCTCCAACAGGAAGAAAGGGCACATACACAGTGCCCTGAGCTGGCTTTCCACACAGAGCCAGGAAGTGCAACCAGCCAGGACCCAAAAATAAGGATGTTTCCTACCAGCCTGCCTTTGCTAACAAGAGTTAATTGTTTTCCCTTGTCTCTGCCGCCTTGTGAGTATGCACACTATAAAGCTTGAGACTCCTCACAGTCTTGCAGCTCAACTACTTCTGAACAGGCTTCTTGTCTTACTGCACAGAGAGCATCCACAATGTTCTGGGGCCTCCTGCTTCTTTCCGGAAAATTTCCTAGCACTCTTAAGAGCATGGGTCCAGGATCTCAAAGCAGGATCCTGACAGAGTTCAGCCGAGTTACACAGAAAATGAGGACAGCTTGGGCAGCGGCACACATGTGCTCCATTACCTTCCACAGCAGCTCACATTCACGCTCCTCCAGGGCCTTCTTATGCCTTGCGGTGACGGCTTTCACCTCCGACTGTACCACCTTGGCCTTCATCTCCACCTGTTCTGCCACTGTCTGCGCCTGCTCGATGCTCAGCTGAAGAGGGAAAAAAAATCAAAATCCTACCTTTAAAGCATTAGAAAGACACTCATTTGTGCAGTTAAACTTACTTCTATGAGACCTGAAAACAGGCCACCCCTAGACCACTTGATCCAGTTCCTCGGAAAGAAAGCAAGCGCTTGGGGAAAGTCTGGCATCTGTTTGACATGTAACTGAAGGAGCTGCTGGCAAGGGGTAGGCTTCTTTGTGTAAGAAACAGCACCTACACAGTGAATGTCAGACCATTAAGAGCTACTCTGACACAGAGAAACCAGTGTAGCTGGGTAACTGCCGAAAACTAGAAAGAAGATCAGATGTAAGATGTGCAACTCTGGCAAACAAGAAACTTCCCAGACTTTCTGGTCTTATTCCCTGCCTCAGAAAAATCCACACACAAGGTAGTAGCTAATCTGTCATGTTCTTGCTGAGTCCTCAGTAACTCAGCTTATGCTAGCTTGAATCAACACTGAGGACACACCAAGAATACTGGCCCATCTTCCCGAAGGACCCAGGCCCTGTGGTCAGGGGCAATGCACACACCACCACACTCACGCCTGTACCAACAGCCCTAGTAAATCAGCCAGTTTAATCAGCCATATTACTGTTGTTCATAAAAGATTAATCCAGGCAGAAGGCCAGTGTTTTCATTAATATTATATGACATGTGTTGAAAAGCCACAAGGATTTCTTGGAGATACTGAGGCATTAAATCTGGGATTCCAGTCTGAGAGCTGATGGAGCAACAGGTTTTAGAGCAGCTGATTCAGCTGGAGGTAGCCAGGACATACAACGGGTTGGGCTGGAACCCTGACCGAGAGGAGGAAGTAGTGACAACAAACAATCCGAGTCACTTGGAACAACTAAGGGAGGTTCTGTGAGGTGGACCTGCTGGACAAAGCAGGCTGCGGGGTAAAACCTTGGTGGCAGGTAACTAAAGTTCAAATAATTGATGCTCCTACTAAGTTTAGGGCCTTGGATATGTCCCTAGTCCTCAGTGTAAGGGAAAATACAAGGCAAAACATGGAGGGGGGGGGGAATCAAGCACCTAGCACAGTCAGACCTTATTGTTACTAGTCATTCTCAGATGATAAATACTTCAATTCACTATTTCTGCTTAACACACTTAACTGTCATCGACAAAGTCAGACCATGTACCTAGGCAAATTCACATTTCTTCATTTTGAATCTGGTGGTAAAACACAGAACAGAAAATTCACTACTGACATTTTGTCCATTCAGTGTCATGCAACTGTCATCACTATCTAGTAGTTCCAGAACATTTCCAGGAGTCCAAAATGAAATTCCATACCCATTAATTAAATAGGCACCTTGGACCAGGGATTTAGCTCAGTGATATAAGCACCTGCCTGGCAAGCGTGAAGTCAGGAGTTCAATCCCCAGTACCAAACAGATAACAAAAAAAGTGAGAATAAATGGGCACCTTCAGCTCCTCTGTCTCTCATGGCAACTACTAATGAATTCACCATGATTAAAGATGTCTGTTACGTTTCATGTAAATGGAACCACACACAAGCTGGTCCATTTAATAATGAACACTCTTCCATTCAGCAGTTTCAACTTGTTATGTCTTATGACTGGGGTCCTACTTACCATCTCTAATCCTCCGAGTCTGGATGGCCAACTCATAGCCAAACAAGTCTATGAGTGTAACACTGCTTACCACTCAATAGAAAGAGATACCAAACGGCCTGTTCTTTGTACCCATGTCCTATTATTTCCCAAACTGATTTTTTCATTTAAAGAAAAAAAAAAAGCTACTGTGGAAATAACCTAGCAAGGGGCCGGGGATTTAGCTCAGCAGTGTAAGCTCCTGCCTGGCAAGCACAAGGTCATGAGTTCAACCCACAGTACCACACTCCCCAAAAAAGAACCTAGCAGGCTGATACTCCTACAGCATAAGGTCTGGTTAAATGACTACCCCCTCTGCATAGGGACCAGCTGACCACCCCACTCACCTCTATCCCTACTATCTCTTGACTCCTTTTATATTTCTAATCAGCTTCCTGACAGCCCCAGTATTTGTAGTAAGAAATACAGCAAGACTCGTTTCTTTCATTTTTCAGACAGGTACAAGGGATTCAAAACTTTAACTGCCAATCTCAGTAACCACCAAGCATATAAGGATAATTCATCATTTAAGCTGGGAGTCACAAAGCACTATATATAGTAGCAAATGGGTCTTCTGAAAACGTAACTAACACAGCAGGACTTGCTGAACTAGTTCCCAATTTCTAGGGCCTACCATTGGGAAATACTGTGAGGAACACAAGTTGTGGGGAAATGATGATAGCAGGCAAAAAGAGCAGAGTAAATTTCTAAAATAAAAAGCACATTGTAGAACAAAATGCCCAAAGAGTGTGTACTCAGGAAAATAGCTTATCACCCTTTAGAACAGGAACAGACCTAGTCAGACATATGAAGGTGGGGTCTCAAACTGGGAGGCTGAACTGGTACCTGCCAGCCAACTACTAAGCAGTGGCTAGTTAGTGCAGAGTCATCTTAGGCCAGACCTGGGTTAAGAGAAAGAATGCAGATACTAATTAGTGACATCTGCTACAGTGGTAGCTTGTCAATGGGTACTTAAAGACCTTCCAGGTTACAAGGTAATAGAGAATGCAGACATGTCCCACACACTTAGACTGGATACTGGACTACTTAAATTGATAAAAATTAATGACATCTTAAATCTGATGTAAGATGTAAAGTATCAAAGCTTTCCCCCATAAAGCAACTATTTCTGGTCCCATGTACCAGTGTCTCCAGGGAATTAGTGCATCTTATAAAATTTTGTAATTATACACTTGACTTAAATGTTATACCTTCAGTAAAACAGGCAGTGTGAAAGCAATGGAATGTTTTTAAAAGCAATAAAAATAAAGTGAGACATGGTGGCAGGCGGCTGTAATACCACTTACTCACTCCAGGGGCCGATGCAGGAGAAATGGAAGTTCAATGCTACCCTGTCTCAAAATTCAAATGAAAAGGGCTGGGGATATAGCTCAGGGGTACAGCATTCAAGGGCTGGATTTGCCATACTCCCCCAAAAAGAAAAAAGGCAGCCAGATTTATCTCAGCAGTATAAGCGCCTGCCTGGCAAGCACAAGGTTGTGAGTTTGATCCCTGGTACCAAAAAACAACAACAACAACAACAAAGAGAAAAGGCAGTAAAAGTAAGTAATTACTTTTTAAATGTTCTAAAGTACTGACAAGATGAAGTACAGAGGTCTTCCATGACTTCTTTGTTGAGGGAGATGCCAGCCTCTCAGCTCAATGAGATTCTCCTCAGAGGACAATTGAGAATTAATTCAAGGACCTACATCTGGGTCTCTTTCCACAACTAACATTCTCATGACAAGCTGAGGCCCTCAGTCATAACTCAGAAACTCTGACACATGTAAATTTAATACCTATTAAGAAAAACCCAGCTATTCAATGGGAAATGAGCCTTAAATCATACATTCGCATCCAAAAATAGTTTATCTGAAGCTTTGGGCAAGCATACAAACTAATCTTGAGGGTGTCAAGACAGAGGAAAACAACACAACAGGATGTCACTGCTGAGGTTAATAACGCACTGGCTGTAAGAAGGGGCTGCTGAATTGTTACAGGACTATAACACGACTAGCAAGGCTCTTGATTCCAGCAAATTAAAGAAACATGATCAGTGGTGTCATTAACAGACCAAAAGAGTCAGGCATGGTGGTGCATGCCTGTAATCCCAGCACTTGGAAGGCTGAGGCAGAAGAACTGCTGCAAGTTCAGGGCCAGCCACATCTGCATAGCAAAATCCTGTCTCAAAAGGGAAAAAAAAAAATAAAGAGAGAAGAAGAAAGAAAAAACTTAGTAATACAAGTTAAGGGGCTAGAGTGTACCTCAGCAGTAAGGCACTTGCCTAGCATGTGCAGCAGGCCCTGGGTTCATTCCCCACTGATAGGAAAAAGAAAAAGCCAAAAACAAAGCCATCCCACACAGACAAAAGCTGGTAAGTGGATATTAAAGCACACAATCCTCAAATAATACTAAGCAATAATTTACTGTCCAATATCACCGATACTCATTTTCTAAGGGCAGTGTGAAATTTGTAAGGACTTAAACCAAACGGCAGATTTGGTCAATTCTTTGTACTCTTGGGATATGTTCTGGCTCATGAAGTTTGTCTGAAGGGAACTGCTAAGCTTAGCGCCTTTGGCCTCAGGACTACACCACAAAAAGGGAAACCAAGGAGACCAGGCCAGATGTGTCAACCGCCCTTCCCTGGGATTTACTTACAGTAAGTACACTGGGATACTCCAGCCTATCCACCAACAGAGTATGAAGGGGCTAGACCTGCGGCAGCTCATGGGGGTCAGCCAGAAGAGAACTCCATCTGTGTCCTCCGCAGAGGAAAGCCAGGTTTGGTAACTAGAGTGGCATTGGGGGGGGGGAGGGGTGGCCGAGTCCCTACATACATGCCTGAGGCCTGACCCACTGCTAGTCTATTTGGTGGCCTGAAGCTAT
>PVJX010030217.1:0-22229 GCA_004027295.1 Dolichotis patagonum
ACTTGGTCATGGTGTATAATCTTCTTGATGATTTGCTGCATCCTGTTTGCCAATATTTTATTGAGAATTTTTGCATCTATGTTCTTCAGGGAGATTGGCCTATAGTTCTCTTTTTTAGTTGAGTCTTTCTCTGGTTTTGGTACTAGAGTGATATTTGCTTCCAGGAATGATTTAGGCAGAATTGCTTCCCTTTCAATTTCATTGAAGAGTTTCAGGAGTGTTGGAGTTAAGTCTTCTTTGTATTTCTTGTAGAATTCTGCAGTGAATCCTTTGGGCCTGGGCTCTTATTTGTTGGCAAGGATTTAATTGCATTTTCAATTTCATTAATAGAAATTGGGTTATTCAGCAGTTTTACATCTTCCTGACCCAGCTTCATTAGTTCATATGTATCTAGGAATCTGTCTATTCCTTCAGTGTTATCGATCCTATGCAACTAGAGGTTTTCAAAATAGGTGTTGATGATCTTCTGTATTTCAGCCTAGTCTGTAGTAATTTCACCTTTATTATTCCTTATTGCATGAATTTGAGTTTTTTCTTTCCTTTTTTAATAAGGTTGGCTAGGGTCTTATCAACTTTATTTATTCTTTCAAAGAACCAACTCTTTGATTCATTGATTCTTTGAATTGTTTTCTTAGACTCTATTGCATTAATTTTGCTCCGGTCTTTATAATTTCCTCCCTTTTTTGGCTTTGGTCTTGGCTTGCTCTTCTTTTTCTAGATGTTTTTAGTTGTAGCATCAGATTGTTTATTTGTGTTCATTCTATCTTCCTGATGTGGGAACTCCATGCAATACATTTTCCTCTGAGGACTGCTTTCATTGCATCCCACAAATTCTGGTAAGTTGTGTTTGTATTTTTGTTTGCTTGTAGATATTGTTTAATTTCTTCTTTAATTTCCTCTGTAACCTACTGATTGTTCAAGAGTATATTACTCAGTTTCCATGTGTTTGTGAGGTTTTTGCAGTTGCTTTTATTGTTAATTTCTAATTTCATGGCATTATGATTTGATAACATGCATGGGATAATTTCAGTTCTTTTGCATTTGCTTAAATATGTTCTGTGGGCTAGTATATGGTCTCTTTTAGAGAATGTCCCATGTACTGCTGAGAAGAAGGTATATTCTGATGTTGTTGGATGGAAAACTCTATATACGTCTATCAAGTCCATTTGTTCACAAATGTGATTGAGTTCTGTTATTTCTTTGCTGATTTTCTATCTAGTTGATCTGTTCCTTTGTGTCAATGCCATGTTAAAAATCTCCTGTTATAATTCTGTTATTGCTTATTTGATTTTTAATTTCTGTTAATATTTGCTTTGTATAGCTGGGTGCTCTGGAATTTGGTGCATATATATTTAAGATTATTATCTCTTCCTGTTGAAGTTTCCCCTAACTAGTATGTAGTGACCTTCTTTATCTTTTTGGATCATTCTTGGTTTGAAGTTCACATTGTGTGCAAACAGGATAGCTACTCCCACATTTTTGGTTTCCTGTTGCATGAAGTATTGTTTTCCATCCTTTGACTTTCAGTCTATGGGTTTCCTTTTGGTTTAGATTGCTTTCTTGTAGACAGCATATGGTTGGATGTTGTTTCTTGATCCATTCTGCCAGTCTGTTTCTTTTGATTGGTGAGTTGAGGCCATTTACATTAATGGTTATAACTGTTATACATTGGTTTATTGTTGACATGTTATCTTTCTGCTGTTGTATCTTTAGCTTTCCATTCTGTTTAATTGTCTGCCTTGCTTGGTGGTTTTATCCCATGTGTATCAGCATTCCTTGTAGGGTTGGTTTGGTGGTCATGAAGTTTTTCAGTTGTTCTTTGTCATGGAATTATTTATTTCTTCATCCATTTTGAAGGACAGTTTTGCAGGGTATGTCAGTCTGGGTTGGAAGTGGTTTTCCTTTAGGATCTGAAATACTTCACTCCATGTTCTTCTTGACTTCATTGTTTGTGTTGAGAAGTCTTCTGTGATTCTGATAGGTTTTCCTTTATAGGTGATCTGTCTTTTCTCTCTAACAGCTTTTAGTATTCTGTTCTTATGGTGGATTTCTGGGATGGTGATTATTATATGTCTGGGTGTAGTTTTATTTTGGTTATGGCTATTTGGAGTTCTATATGCTTCACTAATCCAAATGTCTGTTTCCATTCTCATGTTTGGAAAGTTTTTAGCTATTACTTCTATAAATATCTTTTTTATATCATTTGGGCTCTCTCTTTCTTTTTCATTTATCCCTATTAACCTTATGTTTTTCTTTGCATCATCTTGCAGCTGTTGAATTGTCATTTCCTGATTCTTTGTTATTTTTAAAATACCTTTCCTTTCCTATTCACTAGCTGCAATCTCATCTTCAAGGTCTGAAATTCTATGTTACTTGCATTGAGGCAGTTTTGACAGATTTCAATATCATTTTTGATTTCCTGTATATCTCTTTGAATCTGCTTTATGTATTCTGTTTGTTTCCTATAGTGTTCATTCAGGGATTCTATCTGTTTGCTTTGTTCCTCTAATTTTTTAGCTGCTTTTTCACTAGATGTGTTCACTATTTCTTTCAATGTTTTTATCATTTCTTCTTTCACCTGGGCAATTATTTCTGATTTGAATTTCTCCATAGCTTCCCCTAGTTGCTTCTTTATTTCAGTTGCTATCATTTCAGTCATTTCAGGTGTATGGCTTCTATTTTCTTCTATATACATGGCTCCTAGCATTTCTTAGGATGGGCTGGAGATTTGAGCCTGCCTTTAGGTCTTTCCTTTTGTCATTTTTCTTTATGTCCTTGGTTTGAGTGGTGTTCCAAAGCTTCCTCTGGGTGTGTGATGAATCACCTCCTGCACCCTCAGCTCCTGGAGCAGTTTCAGATCCCCTGCAGGCACTTGGCTCCCTAAATTGAGAGGTGGAAGCTGGGTGTGGAGAACTGGGGCCAGTGAAACCCCTGGGGCACAATCCCCTGTCCTGGGGGGAGTGGATATGAACTCAACCCCTGGCAGTGCTGGTCTTATGCTCTCCCCAGGCCAGCCCAAATGAGCCCAGAGTCCTCCTGTGCAGTCTCTGCCTCCTGAACTTAAATAAGGCCACCGTGTGTGGTGGACTAAGGCCCTGAAATCTGCTGGACGCAGTCCAGCATCTCTGGTAGCTCCCCAGAAATTCAAATAATGGGAGCGTAGGTCTCCAACTTTCCCCAGTCATTGGGACTCACCTCAGGCAATCTCCACTCCCCTGAAGGCTCTTGGTTCCCTTAATTGAGAGGTGGAAGCTGGGCATGGAGAACTGGGGCTGACAGAACCCCTGGGGCACAATCCTCTGTTTTAGGGGGGTGGATTTGAACTCAACCACTGGCAGTGCTGGTCTTAAGCTCTCTCCAGGCCAGCCCAAATGAGCCCAGAGTCCTTTTGTCCCACTTTTCATGGTAGACACAGTTAAAAGCTACCTGACCACAGCCTCTATTTGGGATTTCTTAAAATTTTCTCCACCAAATTAATTAGTTTGCTGTCTCAAATCTCAGTCTCCCCCAAAGTCTCAGGATGTGAGATACATGTTGACAAATTTTCTATTAGGGCATAGCACACATGGTCTCAAGTCCAGCTGTCAGTGGACTCCTTGTTCCTGACTGAAACTTCCTGAGCCTAACTTCTCATGTCTGTATTTCTATCAGCATTCTAGTCATATGAGTCTGGACCAGAATCTTCCATAGACCTTGGTTAACTGCCTTGGTTAATGGCCAGATATTAGTCAGAATAATGACTCCACAGCTTACACCAAAATATATCTAAGCCTTTTTCCTGTTATCAGAAAAAAATACCTAACATTTGCAAGTTAAAGGAGAAGAGGTTCATTTTGGCTCTTAGTCACATTCTATGGCTGGCTGGTTCCAAGACAGGAAGGCATGGTGGAAGGTCCAGGTTGAGAAAAGCTGCTCATGTTAAGGTAGCTGGAAGATGGAGACTAACAGGAAGATCTGCAGGGCGATACGCTTTCAGGTTCCACCAATAGGAACCTGCTTCCTCAGAGGAGTTCCTGTCTCCTAAAGGCACACCCAGCTCTGAATTCATCGACTCATGAGTACAGCATCTCCATAATCTAATTTCCTTCCAGAAACTTTAGCTCTGAGTGCATAAAGCTTTGATCCACACTGTACTGGAGCTAAACAATGAAATGGAAATGGTTATATTTTTTTCAGACTCATATAGCAGTAGTTCTATGAAAATTTAAAAATATTTTTAAAATATTAAAAGTAGACTGGGGAACAATCAAAGAGCATGTTTTAGAAAACTCAAAGTGTGAAATGAGTTTAAGGAGATGATACATACTGACCAACAGGTGAGAGGTGAGAAAGCACTTTGTCCCGTATGTAGGTCTGTAGATGAACAAGCTATTGCGATAAAGAAATATTTTATATACTTATTTTCACTGATTTTTTCAGACCCTCTGTTACAAAATTTTCATTTGCAAATAGATATTAAATACCTTATTTTCTCAGTAAAATTGACTTTAAGTTGCAATGATGTAGTTTATATCTATGAACCATGTTCCTGGGGATTCTTTAGATTTGAAAATGTTTAATGCTCTGTTAACATCCTGATTCACATATCCCTGGTGTTGTTACAGCTACCTTATTTAGCATAGATCCGTTATTGGAAAGGCTTTGGTGTAATCAGAAGCTAATGCTCTCTTGCTTCACTGGGCAGATGCTGAACAAGAAGAAGCATCCACAACTAAACACCAAACAAACAAAATACATAATAAGTGCAATAGAAAAATTAGATATTTACATATTTTGGCAAGATAATATATTAATGTTGAAACAAGACTTAAGCAGGAGGAAAATCAAATTTCCCAGAACTTACCAAATTCCTTTCAGACTTTCAGCTGCCTGTGACTATTGTTTCTGTTTTGTTACAAATAGAGTCAGTAACTTGTCCCTGTTAGTCAAGATTCATAACCTCTTGTTTTTACAACATCCTGTTTTGCCTAAGCAAGGCTAAGATATGCTAAGTTATAAGACTTGTTACTTCTGTAAACTTGCTTCTTGCCTCTAAATTCTGACTGAAAACCAACCTCCTTGGCAACACGTATAAAACTGGAGTCCTTTGTCCAGAGCACAGCCTTTTAGTCATAAGTCCACTGAGTTGATATTCACTAAAACCAAATAGAACCTCCTGAAGCTTCTGTGGTCTTGCTGATCTGAATTCTGCAGCAATGTGAGATTATTTACAAAACTAAGAGAACACATAAAACATGATTGTTTCATTAACTTGTTACTTAGCAGTTTTACCTGAACCTATGACTATAAATCTGCTGCTCTTAATCAAATAATAAATGATTCTCCACCTCTCTCCAGATATAACTATTGTCTGAACACAGACTTCATATTACAGTACCCTATCTCATTCTAAACTATGCAGGATGCCTTCTTTTTGCTGTGAGAATGGGTTTGGTACATCATCAGTTTAAATACTGTCATATTCTAGTGTAGATCTTCCTAGACTTAAGTTGAGGCCTTATCTTGGTAAACCTGTCCTGTTGTCAATCGTATTCTTTAGTTCTTTTCTCATGACTGGGACACAAGATGGGACCCCCACAATTTAAAGAAGGAAGTATTTCTTTTGGTTCACGGCTTGTAGAGGTTTCACTACACAGTTGTCTGGCTCCAAGGCAGGAAGTGATGGCAGAAGAAGGCTGCTCCACTCACGGAAGAGAGGAAGCAGAGAGCTCAAGGAAGGAGCAAGAAATGAAGAAAACCCTTCCAAGCCATACTCTCTTTCTTAGTTATTTCTCTAGTTGCAGAGACAAAACACCCTACACCAAAACTTAAGGAAGGAAAAGTTTATCTGATGCATATCACTTCCACACCCTCCTCATGTCAAAAACTTGTAGGTTCAAATCATAGAATCTAAGTTTGGCATATATTTGTCAATAACAATTCAACATGTTTGTATTTATAGGTCCATAATATCTATGATGCATGAATTAAGGAATTTTTCAAAAGAGTAATGTACTATTATTTATAAACAATATGGATCAATAATATGGTGACCCTTGCTGTGGTGGAGACTGTACTCTTCTCCATAATTCATTTTCCTTTTATCTCTCCTGGAAATCAATCCTAGATCCCAAAATTAAATATTGAAATAGGACTGGACTGCTACACTG
Organism: Dolichotis patagonum; assembly: GCA_004027295.1. Classification (NCBI taxonomy): domain Eukaryota; kingdom Metazoa; phylum Chordata; class Mammalia; order Rodentia; family Caviidae; genus Dolichotis; species Dolichotis patagonum. Next base: position 6,150 of record PVJX010030217.1, read on the forward strand.
GCCATGTGACTACTTTGGGGTCAGTGGGGTGCAAGTTGAAGTCATAAATACAGCACGTGCCAGCTTCCCAGATACAAAATGGCTGCCTTGCACTGCTTCCTTCTTAGTCCCCAGCAATGAAGAACTCAAACATGGTCAGGCAGATTCAGCCGTGGGGATCATGAGATGACAGGACATAGCAGGGTAGAAAGGACTAAGTCCTTGCATGGCCTCGAAGCAGGGCTTATCTGCCCACCTAGGTCTATTAAATGACAAAGAAAGAAATTTCTTTTCTTTTTTAAAAAATTATATTTTATTTTTAAAAAGGATAAAACTAAACATGACAAAACAGAACAAAGCAGATCAGAAGAAAACAATGTAAGTGACACAGATTTCAAAACAAGACAAGAGATCTACAGTGGCTACCATACTGTCTCTTGGTTTCTTCTAAATGGTTGTCTATATTTTCACACACAGTGAATTCATATAAAACACAATAGTATAAAACTGATCAGAACAGGGTAATGAAGGCATTATAGGCCTTCAAAACCAGACAATAAGAAAATTTAAAATGGCTGCCATAATGTCTCTTGTTCTCTTCAAAATAGCTGCCCATACCTTCATGTATCTTGAAATTAAACAATACGAAACAGACTAAAACCACTCTGGACAAAGTATAGAAGCATTATTGGATTTCATAGCATGATGACATGGAATCAGCAATGGATACCATAATGTCTGTTTTTCTTCAAAATAGCTGTGTATTTCATTACACATAATATAATAGGTTCTCATACGCTATTTAGGAGAAGTTCTATGCTTGTATAAACCTCTAAATGTATACCTATCCTTTCTGAATTAGAGAAAAAAACAAAACAAAACAGATTACTAGAAAAATAAGAAAATAAGGTCAAATAAATAGCAATAGAAAAGAGCCCAAAACAATGATACAGGTGGTAGGAACGCGGTGGTAGGAACAGAACTAAGGTTGATATCTTACATAGTGATCTTCAAGAGTTCCTTAGGTCACCTGACACAAACATGAACAATTGTTCCAATCCTATGAATATTAACTGCTTTGTTCTACAAACTTATAGAATTTGTAGCACAATCATCTTAACTATCCTAAGTGTGTTTATACAAATTTAGATATTTTTTCTTTTCCCATCCTTTTTCTTTTTCCTGTTTTTCCCTGAGATATTATTTTTTCCCCTTTGAGACAATTCTTACCCTTTCACTGTATTTATTTAGGATTTTGTATCTTATGTTCTCTTACCATTTCTTACAGTAGGGTGATAATATGTTATTTACTCATTTGAGCTTGATTTATATCACTTATGAGTATGCTCTCAAGTTGTATCCACTTACTTATAAATATCCCAATGTGATCATTCTTTATAGATGAGTAGTACTCCATTGTATAAAACTCTAAAATCAGGAACAAGACAAGGATGTCCATTATCACCACTCCTATTCAGTGTAATGCTGGAAATGCTAGCCAGAGTAATTAGACAAGACAGAGAAATAAAAGGAGTAAGGATAGGAAAAAAAGAAGTTAAATTATCATTATTTGTAGATGACATGATACTCTACATAGAAGACCCCCAAAACTCCATTGAAAGGCTCCTAGGTATAATAAATAAATTCAGTAATGTAGCTGGATACAAAGTCAACACTCAAAAACCAATAGTATTCCTATACACTAACAACAAAATCACTGAGAGAGAAATAATAGAAACCACACACTTCACAATAGCATTCAAAAAATGAAATACTCAGGGAAGCAATCTAACAAAAGAAGCAAAAGACCTCAGATGCCCATTTTTGGAGAGGGCCTTTGAATTTGGGAGGATTGATGTTTTTCAATTCTTTATATGTTCTGGATATAAGTCCTTTGTCTGAGGGGTTGCTGGCAAAAATTCTTTCCCATTCTGTGGGTTTTCTTTTCACTCTGTTGGTGATTTCTTTTGAAGTGCAGAAACTTTTCAATAATATAAGATCCCAGCTATTGATTATCTGAAGCATTTTCCATGCAGTTTGCATTTTGTTTATGAATTCTCTGCCTACTCCTATGCCTCCAAGACTTCTACCTACCTTATCTTTCAGTAGATTTAGTGTTTCTGTTTTAATGTTGAGGTCTTTGATCCATTTAGATTTTAGCTTTGTGCATGGTGATAGGCATGGATCTAGTTTCAGCCTTCTGCATGTGAAGAGCCAATTTTTCCAACACCATTTATTAAATAGGCTATGCTTCTTCCAGTGAACATATTTAACCCCTTTGTCAAATATCAGGTGGCTGAATGTCTTTGTACTTATACTTGCATCTTCTAATCTGTTCCATTGATCCTCAGATCTATTTCTTTGCCAGTACCATGCTGATTTTATCACTGTGGCTTTATAGTACAGTTTCAAGTCAGGAATTGGGATGCCTCCTGCCTTATCTTTATTGCCCAGAATTACCTTTGCTATTCTAGGTTTCTTCTGTTTCCAAATGAATTTTAGCAGTGTTTTTCTCTAGATTTGTGATGTATGTCAGTGGTATTTTGATTGGAATTATGTACACAGTTCTCAGATAAAGATATACAAATGGCAAATAAATACATGAGGAAATGTTCACCATCACTGGTCATTTGAAAAATGCAAATTAAAACAACATTGAGATTTCATCTCATTCCGGAAAGAATAGCTGCCATCAAGAAATCAATTGATAACAAGTGTTGGTGAGGCTTTGGTGAAAAAGGAATACTCCTCCACTGTTGGTGGGAGTGTAGACTGGTCCAACCACTATGGAAATCTGTATGGAGAATTCTCAGAAGACTAGGATTGGAAGTTCCATTCAACCCAGCTATCCCCCTCCTGGGTATTTTCCCAGAAAAACTGAAAAGTTCATATCTCAGCGATATATGTGAATCCATGTTCATAGCAGCACATTTTGTAATAGCTAAATCTTGGAAACAACCAAGATGCCCATCAACCGCAGAGTGGATGAAAAAGATGTGGTATTTTTATACAATGGAATATTACTCAGCTATGAAAAGGGTGATCTTGAGGCCTTCATAGGTAAATGGAGACAAATTGAGACTATCCTCATTAGTGAAATAAATAAGAATCATATTATAAGTATCACATGTCTCTAGTGTAAAAAGTAATAAGAAATGTAGGAGTAATAAAACCTAAAATGTGTAATTGATACTGTAAAAAAAAGAGATGAAAAGAAAGTGCTCTAAAGGATATAACTGCATGTATGTTTAAGTGTATAAGATGAATGACCATACTACTGTTTTTGTTAGATCATGTAGCAGAACTGTTAACAGTTTCACTGTCTGAATGTCTACTTTTTATGTTTTAATTTTGTAACTTGAACAACTGTTTCCAGGATGACAGAACGTAATTTATCAGTAGTGATTTCTTAGTGTTTTTTGTTATTTTCTTTTTTTCCTTGGAATTCTGTACTGTTGCTACCCTTTTTTCTGTTTTGTTTTCTCTTTAAATAAAATCTAAAAAAAAAAGAATATTCACCTATCTTCCCCCCCCAAAAAAAGAAGTAAAAGACCTATTCAGTGAAAATTATAATTCCTTGAAAAAAGAAATTGAAGAGGACCTCAGAAAATGGAAAGACAGTGCCTGTTTATGGATAGGAAGAATAAATATGAAAATTTGAAATGGCCATTCTCCCAAAATTGTTATACAGAATTAATGCAATCCCCATCAAAATACCACTAGTATACTTCACAGACCTAGATAATTAATTCCTAAAATTTATCTGGAACCAGAAAAAGTCAAGAATAGCAAAGGCAATTCTGAGCAACAAAGGCAAGGCAGGAGCATCACAATCCCTGACTTAAAGTTATACTACAAAGCTGCTGTAATAAAATCAACATGGTACTGGAATAAAAACAGACCTGAAGATCAATGGAATAGATTAGAAGATACAACTACAACTACAAACACACTCAGCCACCTTATCTTTGATAAAGGGGCCAAACACACTCACTGGTAGAAAGATAGTCTCTTTAATAAATGGTTCTAGAAAGACTGGCTCTCCATATGCTGAAAACTAAAACTAGAACCAGCCTATCACCATGTACTATGGTAAAGTAAAAAATAGATCAAATATCTAAATATTGAAACAGAAACACTAAATCTGCTGGAAGACAATTAGGTAGAAATTTTGAAGACATAGGGGTAAGTAGAGAATTCATAAACAAAAATCAAACCATATGGGAAATACTTCCTAGAATCAATAAATGGGATTTTATCTTATTACAAAGTTTTTGCATGTCAAAAGAAAGCTCCAATACAGTAAAAAAGAAACCTATGAATTTTGAAAAAATCTTAGTCAACTGTTCCTCAGACAAAGGACTTCTGTATAGAACATATAAAGAATTTTTTAAAACCCCAGACCCCTGAAATTCAAATGCCCAATCCAAAAATGGGCAACTGAAATGAATAAACAGTTCTCAGATAAAGAAATAAAAATGGCAAATAAATATATGAAAAATGTTCAGCATTATTGGTCAGTAGAGAGCTGCAAATTAAAACCACACTGAGATTCCATCTCACCCAAGAAAGAATGGCCAGAATAGAAAACACTAACAACAACAAGTGTTGGAGAGGCTGTGGGGAAAAAGGAACTCTTCTGCACTGTTGGTGGGAGTGTAGACTGGCGCAACCACTGTGTAGGTCAGTCTGGGGATTCCTCAAAAAGCTGGGTTTGGAAGTCCCATTTGACCCAGCTATTCCACTTCTGGGCATATTCCCAGAAGAACTGAAAACATCATACCACAGTGACATATGTGCACCCATGTTTATAGCAGCACAATTTGTAATAGCCAGATCTTGGAAACAACCTAAGTGCCCATCAACTGAGGAATGGATAAAAAAGAAATTTCTTTGCTAAGCAACTACTTCTTTAAGCAGCCATCATTTTAGAATTCTTTGTCCTAATACTTTAACTGGTACCCTACATAATGGTTAGGCTTTACAAACGTTCCCTCATTTAATCTTTAAAATAGGCAGAAATAATGGGTATTATCTATGTGTTACTTACTCCCAAGACACTAGGTTCTGTGACGATTGAGGTATTCAGCTTGTATATGGTGAAAGAAATTGTTTCGGCATAAAAATCATGCCTTCTTAAATAACCATGTGATTTTACTTTTCTAACTTTATCCCCTCTCTCCTGTGTAATTTACTCTACATGTTTTTCTCTTTGGCTTTTGCATGTCTGGCTCCTCTATGAGTTTTCTAGCTTCTGTCTGGGTACTTCAGCAGCACTCCCCAGTCATTCTTGAACTCAGCATTTCCCATAACTGCAGTGATGAGGTGTCTTTGGTTTGCAGTGCCCACATTTTCAGAATATGTATGGAAAAAATCATTGAGAACATTTCACTTTTTTCATGAGTTCATGGAAATTGAAGAGAAATAATTGTGATTGTATTAAAAAGACCAATCAAAGGAGATAAATATTCATTTCTAGTAGGGGTCATGTTTGGAATCTGGCTTACTGTGCACACTGAAGACGTCAATTCTCGGCTCAGTCTTCTCCCCATGCACCCTTAGTGATATATCAGTGATTGCTAAGAAAATTTGAACCTCAGTTCTTTTCCTCCAGACCTCCCACGTCTGTTTGTTCCACCCCAACTCAATCATGTGCTCCTGGGGTGTGTACTAGATAGTGTCAACATCAGCAGTGGAGCTCTTAGCTCTACTAATTTCAAATATTTTAATATCTACCCTTAATTTTTCATACTTCTAAAGTATTTTCTTTAAACCACATCTTCTTTAATTCTTCAGCTTCATTGAGACAAACCATGCACTCTGCTTTCTCTCTCTCTGCTTGTCAGTTGTTTTTGTAATAAAATATCTGAGGCAATCAACTTATAAAGAGGAAAGGTTTATTTTGACTTATAGTTGCGGAGATTTGAGTCCACAACCAAATTATTCTGTTGTGTTGGTCCTGTGGCATCATGGTGCATCATGGTGGAAATATCTCATGACAATGTAAGACCAAGAAACCCACACTGCACGGTGCCACTTGGGCACACATGCCCAGTGACTGGACCAGTTACTAGGTTTCCCTGTTAAAGACTTTCACTACCATCCAAAAGCACCAACCTAAGGAATAAGTCTTTGATTCACGAGTCTGTAGTTAACAATCAAATTCAAACTATAGCATTCTGCTTCTGATCCATAAAGGTCAACGCAAAATGCTCTCAGTACATCCCCAGGAGTCCTCAAAGGCCAATCATTCCAGCATGACTCAGAAGTCCAAGTTCAAAATCTCTTCTGAGACACAAAGCAAACTCAGGGATGAGCCCCTAAAAACAAAACAAAACAAAACAAAACAAGTTCCATATTTCTAATATATAATGTAGAAGAGGCACAGAGCAAACATTCCTATTTCAAAAGGGAAGAAAAAGAAAATTGTAAGGTGGAGTTTGGCCAAAAAGAGACTGTAGTCTAGCCAAAGGGAAAACATTAAATCCTAGGTCCAGGAAGTAAATCCAGGTCCATCAGTGGGGCACCCTTTCCCCAGTGGACTTTCTGGTTGCAGCTCACGCAGTGTCTCTCCTGGGTGGACTCTGCATGCTGCCAACAGCTTCTCTCCGACAAGAGATCCATGTTCCTGGTGTCTTTGTCTTCTTGGAGCCCTACTGCAGCTCTGATTTCAGTCTTGTAGCCACACCTTACGCTGTCAGGGGCTGTCTGTCAAGACTCTAACCCACAGCGCAGTGCCTAGCCTGCCATACTTGGTGGAAGTCCCATGACTGCGTAACTCTTGCATGCCACAAGCCTGTAAATCCAGCACCATGCAGACAATGCTGGCATCTGCTGCCAGGGTGACTTGTACCAGGGCCCACTTGAACTGTGGCTGGAGCCATTGGTGAGTGCCGTGTTGGCGTGCATAGTCCCAAGTGGGCAGAGCACCCTGAGTCTTTCCTCTCTGGAGCCTCTGCCCTAGAGTCTCTGAAACAAATTTGCACTTCGAGATCTTTGAGCATAGGATCCTGCTGGTTTCTGAAAGTACTTCCCATAACTGTTCTTACTGTCCTGGTAGAAAGTGCTTGATTTTTATTTTATTTCAACTTTTGCAGTTCAGGGAATTGAATCCAGGGCCTTTTGACTGAGTTATGACCCAATGCCTATTTTAACTTTTTATTTCAAGATAGGGTCTAAGTTGCTAAGTTGCCCAGTCTGACCTCGAACTTGCCTTCAGCCTCTTGCCTCAGCCATCCAAAATGCTGGAATTGCAGCTGTGTACCATTGGCTTTGATTTTCGTGTAGGGGTGCTAATCTCTTTTGGCAACTATACCCTATGTGGAGGCAACTTTAAACCTGATTATTTTCTCGCTAAGATGTGAATTTTTCAAATCTTTCCTCTACTCTGCCTTTTGCTTCTGTAAATTTTGCTTAAAGCAGTCACTCATAACCAGGCTGCTACCTTAATACTGTGCTGGCTTGAAATTTCCCATTCCAGGTAAACTCATCTGTTGCCCTTAGACTCAGCCTCCCAGAAAGTCTCAGGGCATGGAAAAATGCATTCAAATTCTTTATTGTGTCAAAAGAATCTGATTCTCAATGTGGTCTGCTTCTCAGTGTGGTTCTTATTTACATCTGATACTTGGTGAGTGTATCAATGTCTGAATGACTGTCGGCATCCTGGCAGACCTCATCAGAGCTACCTGTTCAAAGCCAGTCATAACTTTCCAGGTTTCCTCTGTCTCCCTCCTCCAGACTTTCCTGAACTCCTCCTGGAAATGATTCTCAGGGCTCTTCTACATCCTTTTGGGCCTAGTCACAGCAATGACCCCACTTCTCAGTAGCAATTTTCTGTGTTGTTCAACTTCATATTACTGTAACAAAACACCTGAGATAATGAGCTTAAAAAGATAAATGGTATGTTTTGGTTCATGACTTTGGAAGTTCCAGTCCATGATTCGGAAGACCCATGTGTTTGGTCTTATGGTGTAGCAGGGTACTATGACAGGGACTGCACTGGAGCAAAGTTGCTCACCTCATGGTGGTCAGGAACCCAAGAGCCAGGATCTTATCAACCCTTTAATGGCATCCTCCCATCACCTGTCACCTACTTAGCCACATGTTAAAGGTTTTTGCTATGACTCAAAGCACCAAACTGCACACTGAGCCTTTATACAGAGACTCTGAGGGCCAGTGGTAGAATGTCTTCCTCGAATTATAATCATGACTGAACAAATATCCCTAGCTCACTTGCTCATCTCTGCTTTTGTTTTACCACCTCATACGTTCCTAACAACACAGACAATAAGTGATTTACTTTTATGGTCTGCACCTAAGGAAATACTATCAGAGACAATCACATAGCATTTGCTTCACTCTGAATTCACAATTACAAACTTCAAACAAGTCTCTGGTTCTGCACATTAGTTCTGCTGTGTTTGCCTATGAAATTTATTTCTCACCCTATAAAATAATGATTTCACACTTTGTCCTCTCTGCACCCAGTGGCTCCTATTTCCTCCAGTTATGATAGACAAAATATCCCTCCTGCTTTCTTGTTTATTTAGATCATACATTTTTCATCTTTATAAGACTATGACTCTTTTAGCACACCCATCCTGTCATCACCTCTTCCTTTTTGAAAATCTGCTTCAGCCAAGGTGGAGAGCACTGTGTCAGCAGCCTTTTTTTTTTTTAAACAGCATCATCTTTTCCTTTTCCCCGCTCATCATTCCCACCAGTATGAAAACCTATCAGAAAATTCTTCCCCAAGACCTACATAGGTCCCTTAGTTTCTACATGTCTTTCCTTCTCTCTGTTGTCAAACATTTTGCAAGGGTTATCTATGGTTCCTGTGTCTTCCTACTTCGTTTATTCTGTTAATTTTTCTCATCAGTCTCTTCCCACATGATCACTGAAAATGATGTTCTCTAATTTTTGACAGATATTCCTGTTGCTGTTAAATTTTAAGGGTGTTATTTTCTATGCTTATCTTATCGGACATTGAAGCATTTTTCAACATAGTTGAGTACCTGCTCCTTAGTGAAACCTTTTCTCAACATTTATATGACCATGTGTCTTAGCTCTTTTCTTGCAAGGAGGAAAAATATTTTTTGGCTCATAGTTTGTAGAGGTTTCTGTTCATAGGCCTCGGGCTTTAAGGTAAGGTGGCTTGGCAGAGGAGCATGGCAGAGGAGAACTGCTCTGGGCATGGCGGCGGGAAGGGGTATAGATCCAGATCAAAGAGGAGGGAGGAGAAATACCTCGAAGGCCACGCCCTCAGGGACCCTTGTCCTCCAGCCGTGCTTCACCTCCCAATATCTCATTTAACTCGAGCTGGACTGGTCTGCTGATGAGCGCCACACTCCCATGATCCAGTCACCTCCCGAAGCCCCACCTATGAGAGCGTGAGGATTTGGGGGGCATCTAGACATAAACTATGACTCTGGTCTGTAAAGTTTCCTTCTAAATGTTTTAGTTCTTTTTTCCCCACTCAGCAATTAAATTTCTGTGTGTTTCTTAGTCATTGTGGGTCTTTGGCATTATATTTTCTAGCTAGGTAAACTTACCACATCCTGTGATTTTGAAAAATCATACTTGGGCTGTAAATCCTCATATTTATATCTACATCATGAATCTTTTTTTTTATACTCTTCTTATAAGGAAAGGAAGAAAGTTTTGCACTTTTACATAATTTGTAAGCAACTCAGAGACCATGAAATAAAACTATTATGCTTTCTTCCTAGACTGTTTTTCCTCCAGTCTTCTGTCCTCTCCACTCAATGGCAGTAAAATCCCATCAGTCTCTAGACTTGGGATCCCATCAGTCCCCTCTGGTAATTCATCCCTTTTAGATCCCGCATCCAAAGCGATACTTGTTCCCCTCGTTCTATCAAACACATTTCAAGATGTGTGCTTTGCACTCTCCTCATTGCGCCTACCCTACGGAAGTAACCGTCCTCTTCAGCTTGGTTAGAAGTAGCTCCCCATGTATCTTCCTAGCTTCACCACATTCTTAGAATCTTTTCACTAAACCTTACCCAATTGTGGTATTTTGTTCTGTAACAGTCTAAGGAAATCTGCTCCAGTTTGAAAAACATTTCTGAAAAGTGCTTTTATTTTCTATTTATTGACTTTTAGTAATACATTTAGCAATGGAGTTTTTTTCTCATGACTGCCTGTCAGCCTTCCTGTTGGCTTATAGTACTTAGCATAAAAAATATCACACACTTTGCTCTGATTTCAAAGTAATATACAAGGAGAAGTGCTAATAACTAGAAAACTTTATAGATAATTTCTTTGACAAATAAAACTTTAGCTTAGTTATTCAAGGTGAAAATTAATGCAGCTTTTTCCCCCTGATTATTCAAGTCTCAGCTTTTGCTTAGCTGTGAAACAGGAGTAAAATCAAGTCTGCATAATGGTGTGCATACTTCAATTAAATACTGTATGGCACTATTTATCTATGTATTATAATTTCTTACTTCAGATTGCATACTGCCGAGAACCCTGGGGGACAGGGTTAAAGCCAATATGGATTAAATTTCTTTAAAAAACCATTCATGACACAGAGTACATAATCAAGGGTATATTCTGCACAAAGCAGTATTAAAAATTCAATTTGATTGATAATACATGTTACTGAACTGTTATATTGGAATGGTGCTGCCCTGGTAATAGTAATTAAATGTCTGGCTCGCTTTTATAAAAAGCTTTATAATTTAGTTGAAAAGAACTATCTAAAGGTAAAACTGGACTCAGTGGGACTGGAGTTTTATTTTATTGCCTTTCAAAAAATACACAACACTTTGCTGAAAATTGTAAATGACATGGACATTAATGCTTCAAGCTCCATTTTTAACTGAAGGTGTTTTGACCAAACTATTTTGGCTATGTCTTCATATAGTAGCGCAAACAAAAAAGTTTGCAATGATCTATTCCTTCTTCAGTTTAGTTATGAGTAAACCAAATATTATAAAATGCTTAGAACCTTCAGGTGACTGCAGTGTAAGACACCTGAGCAGAAACACTCGGATCATTGTCCCTCCAGGACCGGACCCACAGAAACTGAAGCAAAATGTCGACTGTCTGTTGGAGTTGCTGTATGGGAATTACATGCTGTGCAGTAATAGATAGTGAGCACACTGAAAGAAGCCAGCTTGGAGGTAGATTCTGTTAACATAGCGTGCCCACTGCTGCTGTAAGAAACAGACACTCCTCACACAGTCCCATCCAAAGGGCAAATTTGTGAACCAAATAAATGATCATTATTTTTTTTAATTGAGTTTATTGAATAGATAGATAGATAGATAGATAAAGAGAGGGGGAATTCATTGTAGGAAATTTGTACCTGTGCAGGATGTATCTTGGTTCCTCTTTTATTCCCACCCCTCTCCCCTCCATTCAACCCCTCCTCCTCTCCTTATTTACAAAAGCTTTGCTTCCATGTTACCTTTTCTCTCATTTTTCCCTTTCTCCCTTCCTTTTCCCTTCCTCCCTCCTGAGTTTCCTTTCCTGTTTGAACAATTCTTACTATTTTGCAATATCAATTGTGCATTTTGGTACTTATTTACACTTTCAGTTTCTCATGCCAGAGAGAAAATGTGGTATTTACACAAGTGTGTCTGATTTATTTCACTTGAGTGTGGTTCCAAGACGTTTACCTAGAAACATCTTGAGTTTATCCTTCTTGATGACTGCGCTGTACTCCACTGCATAGAAAACCCCCACTCTGTCTTTCTACATTCAGTTAACTGGGGAATTTGGTCTGTTTTCAAGATTCAGCTATTATAAATTGCTGCTATAAACATGTTTGTGAATATACTGCTGTGGTATGATGCTTTTAATTCTTTTGGCAAGTTACCAAGAAGTAGAATAACTGGAGCAGATGGAACCTGTAGTTTAAGTTTTTTGAGGAATCACCATATGATTTCCACAGTGGCTGAACTAGTCCACACTCCCACTAGCATTTATTATGGGTTGATGGCTGGTAAAAACTCTTCTTTGTGGGGAGAGATGGAATCTCAGTGTTGTTTTAATCTGCCTCTGTTGAAGGACCAGTGATATTGAACTAAATGATATTTTTAAGAGACAAAGTTTTGGCATAATTTGTTGTCTAGCAATCAATAACTGGGATGTAATATATGTTCTCACTACCAGCAAGTTTACTATGCAAAGGCAGAAAAATAAATTATGCAAATCATACAATATGGTGTTGAGTTGGGGTACAGGAGTACAGAGGAGAAGGGCCTAACATAGGTGCAACAGTAGGGACTCTGAGATGGCTCCCCAAGTGAAAAGTATCTGAGCCTTTTGAGAGGGAAAAACTTTATTATGATATTTAAATGTATGACATGTCCATATGGGTGAATATTATCTACTTTTTCATTCTTTGCTCTCCTTGGAAATTCAAGTTGATAGTTTTCTATAAATATCATTAAATAACTATTCACATGAATAAAATTCTGCAGTGTTGGTCATACTGGTAGTCAAAGACAAAGTCAATATTTTCCAGGAATAAAGACCTTTAGTGTCTCTGATTAAAGTAAATCTTGTATTTTAGCTTCAGGTAATCATCATCATAGCTGTGGAGACATCATTTCAGCCCACTATATCAAATCAAGACATTCATGCTGACTACAGTATTCAAATGTTTCTTACTGGAGTCTTTGTTGAACTCCTAGCGACCCCCACATTCTCCTCTCCCTCTGGCCACTCTAGGCCATTCCAAACTTTGTGGTTGATATGGACAAGGAAACCGGTATAAGAAACAAGCCTCCACAAGTGCACTGATCCTGAAACAGCTCACACGGTCAGCCAGAAAGAGAGCCTCTACCAAGTTCCAGGTCGAGAGCTCTTCAAGACAGTGTGACCAATAGCTATGGATGTGGAACTGATGCGAATGGGATATGCAACTATATACTCATTGTCTGCACTATGCTTAGCGAGGTTCTTGTCCTGGTCACTTTTTTCTTCTCTGGGACAAAATTCCCAACACCAGCAACTTAAAGAGAAAAGGTTTCTTTTGGCTCACATTTTAGAAGTTTCAGTGCTTGCATGTCAGCTTGTCCAGGGCAGAAGTGTCATGATTGGGAGGGCCTGGCTAGCGGACATCTACCCAAGTCGCGGAAACCAGAATCTGAGAGGGGAAGGAGGAGCCCAGCAGGGAGAAATGCCCTCCTAGCCCATCCTGTGTCCCGCTTCCATCCAGACCCTGCTTCTGAGCAGCAAGTCAGCTGTAGAGCCCCATAAATCAGTCACCTACCTGGGAGACTCCGAGGCCCTGGAGGGACATCCAGATATAACTCATAACAATCATAGAGAGACGTACATGCACCACACACTAAGATTTATGGAGCACAGGTTCAAATGAAGCACTCCTTGCACAACTAAAGGTCTTTCCCTCATTACATCAGTAGTCGTTGATGGTGCAGATACCTTTACCACCCTGGATGTGGTGATAATTAAGTCCCATGTGTCCAGTTGCCTTTAATTTTCTTCATGTGTAGGAGTCTCATTCATCCTGACAGCATTCCCACAAAAAGGAGTCTTCCTTTCTGGACAGTCAGGAGGGCACATGTGGAATTTAACCTTAGTCATTGTTTTAACTGTATTTGGTTTAACAATATCTACCATGTTTACATCATTCCATTTTTATGCCTTTGAGAACATATGAACTTTGTAAATTCTCTTTGGTTTTTGTCGATTTCTTTTTCTTTTTGGCTATTTCGCTTTTTCCACCTATTTCTTTTTTTAAAAATTTTATTTTAAAGAGAATAAAACAAAAGAGGGCAGTACAGAGCAGATCAGAACAGGACAACATAGGCAACACAGTACTTTACATTAAGACAACCGGACATCAACAGTAGCTATCACAATATTTCTTGCTCTGTTATAGTTCAGCATAGTTTCAAATACAATAATATCAAACATAACAAAATAGTATAAAGCCATGCATACAGTGAAAGAATTACATGGTTTTCTGAACCGAGTAACACAAAATGATCAATGGGTACTATAATATCTCATTTTCGATAGAAAACTTTTGTTTAAACTATCACCCATATTCAAATTCCAATAAGACACAATGTGATAGATAGAACCAATGGTAGTAGAAGAATAAAAGCATGGTAGGACTTCTAAGCAGGATGATATTAAATCAGCAATAGCTGTCATGTTTTGTTTTCTTCAAAACAGCTGTTCATATCATCACACATGATATAGTCAAACAAAATAGAATAAAACCATTCCAACTGATGATTGAAAACATTGAAAGGCTTCAAAGCTATGAGATGGGGACTCATGCTTACCATAAAATCTTATATACTCTTATCAACTTTCATACTAGGGAGATTATATGGTATTTACCCTTGTGAGTTTGGTTTATTTCACTTAAGAGAATGGTCTCAAGTCATGTCCATTTATTTATAAATATCTCAATGTGATCATTCTTTATAGCTGAGTAGTACTCCATTGTATAAAAATGCCACAACTTTTTTGTCCATTCCTCAGTTGATGGGCACTTAGGTTGTTTCCAGGATCTGGCTATTATAAATTGTGCTGCTATAAACATGGGTGCACATATATCACTGTGGTATGATGTTTTCAGTTCTTCTGGGAACATGCCCAGAAGTGGAACAGCTGGGTCAAGAGGGACTTCCAAACCCAGCTTTTTGAGGAATCTCCAGACTGAACTCCACAGTGGTTGCACCAGTCTACACTCACACCAAAAGTGCAGAAGAGTTCCTTTTTCCCCACAACCTCTCCAACACTTGTTGTTGGTAGTGTTTTCTATCCTGGCCATTCTTTCTGGAGTGAGATGGAATGTCAGTGTGTTTTAATTTGCATTTCTCTCATGACTAATGATGATGAACATTTTTTCATGTATTTATTGGCCATTCGTATTTCTTCATCTGAGAACTGTGTATTCATTTCAGATGCCCATTTTTGGATTGGGTCTTTGAATTTGGAAGGTCTGATTTTCTTAAATTCTTTAAAAGTTCTAGACAGAAGTCCTTTGTCTGACAGACAGTCCATTAAGATTTTTTCCCAATTTGTGGGTTTTCTTTTCACTCTGTGGTAACCTCTTTTGACATGCAGAAACTCTTTAATAAGATGTGGACCCAGTTATTGATTCTGGGAAGTATTTCCAATGTAGTTTGGTTCTTGTTCATGAATTCTCTTCCTACCCCTATATCTTTGAGATTTTTACCTACTTTGTCTTCCAGCAGTTTTAGTGTTTCTGTTTTAATATTTAGATCTTTGATCCATTTAGATTTTAGTTTAGCGTATGGTGATAGACATGGGTATAGTTTTAGTCTTCTGCATATGGATAGCCAATTTTTCCAGCACCATTGGTTAAAGAGACTGTCATTCTTCCAACAAGCATGTTTGGCCCCTTTATCAAAGATAAGGTGGTTGAGTGAGTTTGTGGTTGTGGTTGTATCTTCCAATCTATTCCACTGATCCTTCAGTCTGTTTCTATTCCAGTACCATACTGACTTTATTACTGTAGCTTTGTAGTATAATTTCACGTCAGGGATTGTGATGCCTCCTGCCTTGCCTTTGTTGCTTAGAATTGCCTTTGCTATTCTAGGTCTCTTCTGGTTCCAGATGAATTTTAGGAGTGATTTCTCTAGATCTATGAGGTATGTTAGTGGAATTTTGATTGGGATGGCATTGAATCTGTATAGTAATTTTGGGAGAATGGCCATTTTCACAAGGTTTGTTATTCCTATCCATGAACAAGGGATGTCTTTCCATTTTCTGAGGTCCTCTTCGATTTCCTTTTTCAGGGTATTATAATTTTCACTGTATAGCTCTTTTACTTCTTTCATGAAATTAATTCCTAAGTATTTCATTTTTTTGGATACTAGTGTAAAGGGTGTAGTTTCTCTTGTGTCTCTCTCAGTACTTTTGTTGTTAGTGTATAGAAATGCTATTGATTTTTGAGTATTGACTTTGTATCTGGCTACCTTGCTGAATTTGTTAATTATATCTAGGAGTCTTTCAATAGAGTTTTGGGGGTCTTCTATGTAAAGTATCATGTCATCTGCAAATAATGATAATTTAACTTCCTCTTTTCCTATCTTTACTCCTTTTATTTCTCTTTCCTGTCTT